>VOPJ01011192.1:248153-324882 GCA_014673585.1 Semibalanus balanoides
TGACCTCTATTTGGCCTCTAGAGGCTATACTATGGAATGCATCGCTTAACCCTCTTAGAGGGTTGTTCAGTAGACCTTTGGCTACTTGTGTGCCAAATTTGAGCTGAATCCAAGGGGTCGTTGAGTTTTGAATATCTGCTGAATATCTGAATATCGAACTGCTGCTAACTTTACACACGTCTCCAAATCCGAGAACAATAACATCGTATGCTTATTACGAGCGAGCGCTGTCTTTCCGTGGTAGGTATATGGGGAAAATCTTATTATGAGCGACTCGGCCCTTGGCGACGCTTTTGAGAAGCTCATATATTTGCAATCCTTTGCTGAGAAGCCCCATCTAACCTACCCTGATAGATACCAGTGCCGACTCCTGTGGTGTATGGGTGACTACCACTGCGCGTTGCGCGTGCCGCGTGCTGCGTGAGAGGTGTTGAAAGGTGTTTTGTCGCAAAAACTCCGCAACGGCTGGGCTGATTGTGTTCGAATTTGGTGTGTGGTTAGGGACTCCTCAGCCGCCGCGTTTCCACTCGTCAGGTGTGGGGTGCCTCTTCACGTCCACACGTGCACACCCTATTTTATATCTCAGGAACGGCTGAGCCGATTGTGTTCTAATTTGGTGTGTGGTTGGGGACCCCTCAGCCGCCGCTTTTCCACAAGTCAGGGGTACGGTGTCTCTGCACGTGTGCAGAGTGCACTGTGCACGACACGTGCACACCCCTATTATATATCGCAGAAATGGTTGAACCGATTATGTTCAAATTTGGTGTGTGGTTAGTGACCTCCCAGCCGCTGCCTTTCCACAAGGTGGGGGGGGGGGGCTCTGCACGTGCGCACGTGCCCACCACTATTATATATCTCAGGAACGGCTGAGCCCCCTTTTTGTATCTCAGAAACTACTTGCCTGATCGAGTTAAAATTCATCATACATTTCCTTCGCGCTCGCTCGTTCATCGCTATCTACGGCGCCTTACTGGTATGAAACCTGCCTCAAGTCATGACAGACACCTACTTTATAGATTTGTCCGCCTGTCGGTGGAACAGCGACATGTAGCGGACGTCTGTCGCCCGTCGCCCACCCCTGAGTCGGCAGCTCCTGAGCTGCAGCTCCTGCTGCGTGACCAAGGCTCCTGGCTGTCAGCTGCACTAACAAACGATTACCTATGTTTTCTGGCCGATTTAACATAGATAATGGGAAATGTTGCAATCTCCAAGGAAGAAATTCTTGCACTTGGCTCGTGACGCCACTCAACAGTTGGTAAAATATTGTATCTATAATATATATATATAATATATAATATATATATATATATACAAATATATATATATATATATATACTATATGATATATATTATATATATATAAGCTTTAAGCTGAGCACTGAGGCAGCATATATACTATAGTTCACATACGAACTATATTTGCCAAGTCCGCCACTCGCCAGGCATAACGAACTATAGTTCGTTATGCCTGGCGAGTGGCGGACTTGGCAAATTAATCTTCCAACTCTCTCAAACTTACGGCTACCAAAGACTATCAAGGAAACCGAAGCCAGGATTTAGTTGTTCAGTGTATTGTAAATCATGATGTGATTGATGCTTAACGATCTTTAACCTAGAAGTTCTTTGAGGCTGATTGTGTGATATTAAACGATCTTTAACCCGCTCACCACGGGGGGTGTTTGAACACCCCATGCGGTTTTATCAAGGTTATGAAAAACGGCGGCGCGTAGCGCCGCCGAATTTGATCTAGCCTTTTATTGATCCTTCAAACTTTCCACACATTTTGTTTAAAAAATGTTGGTTTCGTGTCGGATCAGGTCAGGTCAAGTGACTCAAATTCCCAAAAAGTTACCGGTCGTGCCATGACCACAGTTTCTGAGGAATCGATATCAAACTTTCAGGATGGCATGAAGTCACCAGTATCAACAAATTCTTATCTCAGATTTTGTATATCGGTGACCTGAGGTCGGGTCAATTTCGTAACCACCCCATTATAAGCCTATGGATAAATATTAAAATGCTTCCTATTTCGAGGAAATCAGTCCAATTCCTTCTGGATAATGTTACCACAAGATATTATTGATAATTCAAGTGCAGGTTTTATTCAGTGACCCATACGGGGTCATCTGAGACCATCCGAGGTCACCAACTTTTTCGTCAATAACTCTAGACATAAGGAAGATTTCACGAATGTTTTTGTATCGTCGAGACACGTCACCTAATATGCAAACACGACCTACTTGGGTTACCACTTAACTTTTACCTGAGGTAATTTTGTAAGTTGACCTAACATGATCAACACGATTATATTTCAAAGCGCCTTGACGATACCAACACGATGGCGTAAACAGTGGTGTTTGATCTTTGTAAGGTAAAAAGTTATAAGCGAAAATATTTTTGCCAAAAAACAGCATTTTTGACTTGTATGACCTCTAGAGCCTAAACTATTGACCTGAGGTCAAATTTGATGACACCTGGTCGATTAAAAGTTCAAGAGTTTCGATTTTTCAGTTTGCTTCTAGCTAGAATAGTTCCCGAGATATATGGGGTTTCTGGAGCGAAGTCCTCAAATTTAAGACATTGACCTTTGATGACCTCTGGTGACCTCAATTTTGACCTGAGCGAAAAAACAAACAAATATTTTTCAAATTATTTTTGACGACGTTACGAACAGTGCTTTTCATTTTTATCTTCGTTTCATAGTCGTTGAGTGAGAAGGGTGTTCAGTTCACCCCCCCCCCCCAGTAGGGCGTAGAAAATCCCGAGGCCCAGTGGGGTGCGGGTTAACTTAGAAGTTCTTTGGGGCTGGTTGTGTTGGACTGCTAATTTATTAAGTTTTTGAAACGATTCAATTACGACTCAATTTTAAACCATCAGAATTCAATATCTGTTCGATTCATGCATATTGTGTGTATTCTCTAGTCTGTTCAATAAACGTACCCAAGTTCAAAGTTTAAACTAAATTTCAATTATCAAAATAATATAGGTAGGTAATAGGTATCTATGTACGTAATTAATGCGTATACAGTCATGATTTAGCCCTTAGTATTTTACATGATTTTAAGTGGTTTTCGATTTCGCTGAATGCCCTATGTATGTCGTTTTGTTCGCTGGAATGCCAGTAGTCGCTACATTAATTACTAGTCTCATTGCTTTACCTGAGTCAGCAGCTCTTAATTCATTAGTTTTGCTTCAAAGCGGGCGGCGACCAATTCAATCGGAATTGAAACATTAGATGCACCATCGATTCCCGTTAGATGCAAAGCATATTGACCCAATGAGCCGCGTCGATTCAACCGGTCTTTTATAGACATCAGTCTGATTTCAGGACTTCATCCTGAATATAATTTGGATGAAGCATCATGTTGCTCATCTAAGATGACCCGTAGATGACCAATCGTGTTAGATGGTCTACTACGGTCAAAGCCATAGAGGGTGCCCTCAAACCCATGGAGGGCTGGAGGGCGCCCCCCAATCTCATGGAGGGCGCTCCCAACTCCGGGGAGAGTCGAGAGAGACCTGATCCCGAAAAGCACCACTAATTTTGAAAGGACGCCTCGAAACTCAGAAGTGCACCCTCAAACAAGATGAAGTGCACCCCGAATCTAAGGAGGGCGCCCTAAGCTCTTGGAGGTTGCCTTGAAAACCATGGATTTCGCCCCTAAATCATATAATTGTAAACAAATGTTTGGGTGTGTTACAATAATTCGATATTTGTGCGCGACACTGCAATTTGCCCACGACAACCTTGCCGCTCCTCATGACCAATGGCCAAGGCCACTGGTTAATCCAGGGGGGAAAACTCCCCCTTCCACAGGAACATGGGGGGCATTTGATATAAGTATGCCCCCGCGGGTTTCTGCATTGGCTGTAAAAAGCGATAGTTAGCCCGCGCCCTGCTGGGATGAGACAAAATCTGCCCCCTCCCGGATTTTGTAAATAACTTGAACAATGAACACATATATGATAGATATCGTAGTGAGACTTTCAGTACGCTACGCTGCATTAATTCTACTTCATTCTAAATCACAATTTAATAGATATAGTACGTTGGAAATAATGACGTTTTAATGACGTCATGGCATGCCATTTTGGGTGGAAAAACGACAAATAATTTAAAAATCGTACATCATCGAGTTTTAGTGCAAATTGCAAATTTAAAACGTTGAAAAGGAAATAGCATTTTCTTCAAAATGGCTATCTCAGATTTGCGTAATTTTTGGTTTTGACTCCCAAAACTCTACTTAACTCTTGTTTCGGAAAAAATACACGGCACCCCCTCACTTCAGGTGCCCAACAGTTGCCCCCGGACCTGCAGACCCCCCCCCCCTTCAATGAAAATCCTGGATCTGCCACTGGTATAGACAACACGTGATGGGTCTATCGTTATAGGGCCTTGGGTCTATCAGCCAGGTAAGGGACAGCACGGTCACGGTGGGCCTTTTCATCTGTGCAGACAGCACGCGACACGTAACCACTGCGTTCTCCAGCCAGATTGGAGACGGGACGTACCCCTCTCAGCGTTACTGCCTTCACTGTCCCGTGTCCCAGTGTCCCACCCATGGTTATCCCAGCCAGTGCGTTGTTCCAAAGTCGGAACACTTTCACGTGGCTGGTTATCCCAGATTTATTCCGGCAGCCAGCTGGCTCGTTTTTGACTCCGAACCTGCTGTCTCGGCGCTGCGTGACCGTCGCTCGGTTCCGATATCGGCTCCACCTGACCGGACGGCGGCGGCGCGGCGCGGGATGGCGGCGGCGCGGCGCGGGATGGCGCGGCGGTGACATGAGACGCGCCCGCACCGACACTGGAGATCGCGGCCTGGCATCGGAGCAGCCGGGCCGTGCAGTGCATCCGGCTTGTAAGCGGGCGGATCAGCGGCGCTCTCACCTGGGTCTAACTCGTCCCGGCTCGTCCCGGCCCGGCTCGGTCCGGCTCGGGGTCCGGCCTGGTCCAGTCGCTGCCGCCGCCTGGCTGCTCACACGCTCAACACGTCGTCCAGAGCAGGGCACTGTCCAGAGCAGCCGCCGGGCCGGCGTGGGCCGCCGGCCGCCTCCCGGCCTCGGTGGAGGCCAGGCAGAGGCTGAGACTGGTCACTGGTGTGTGGGGCGCCTCGGAGGGTGTCGACACCACACGAGGCTGGCGAGATGGTGCTGGTTTCGCCTCCGGTCGTGTGTGGCGAGTGGCCACGGTGAAAACATCCCGGCCGGGTCCATGCTCTGAGCAAATTTCCCGAGTCTGGGCAAGTTTGTGGCGTATTATAGTCTGAAGATCTGGGCATTATCTGGACTAGATGTGGAGCTGACTTGGTTTGTTGTATAATTATTGTTTCGGCATGTCAGACATGGTAAAATGAAAGTGGCTGCATCTGCATCAACTGGATACGATTATATTCATCGCACGCTGATGGTTGCTGTCATGTCCCATGGATTGGGGACGGGTCGGGTGAACCTCGCACTATAGGGCGACTTCCCTTCCGACTCAGTAGTCAGCTCATAGTATCACCATCGAATCCTCTCCTCCAGTTTGCGTGAAGCCGTCAGCCATTGACGGTCCGTTGCGGAAGATGGCGTCGCATCGCGCCACGTTGGGGGCGTGGCCGCGTCACCTTCGTGTTTGTCTCTCGCCAGCCATCAGGCGCCTCTCTGGCCGCAGCAGAGGACTTTGAACGGCGCCAGCGGCCACGCGCCGCCCATGCCGCTATCGGGATGTATACACACACCCCAGCCTGTTTGCAGAGCAAACTATTTGCACGCTCCTGTCGCGACGCCGTTGGCCGCTGCTGCCGAGGTGCCGACGGCAATCCGGCGGCCGTGGCTTCTTCTGCGTTTGTCGTGGCGCCTCCGTCTGTCGATGAACGTGTGGCTCGTGCTCATTCAACAGAGGATCCTCGGTTCTGATCTGATGTTTGAGAGCGGCGCCGCGCGGCCTCCACTGTGTTCTGCAGTGTGTGCAGTATACACTATACAAAGTGCACTGTGATGGTCACAGCCTCGCGCTGTGCACCACGTGGCTGCACGCTATCAGGTCATCGGACAGCGCGCGGCCGCCTATCATGAGATGAGATCGTCAGCGAGTTTCGTGAAACCAGGCCGCCGCTCCGCGGACGGTCAACTGCGAAACTTTGGCAGCCAACTGACGGGACAGGCGCCGAAACGTCTAGCCGACGCTATGTTCCGCTATGAAACTTGGTTTTCATGAAGTCTCTTGGGCTTCTGAAAATTACATGTTATACCCGCTGACATTGATGTCGAGTTTCACCTTTCGGTCTCGGCCGACCCGCGCAGCTGACGCCTTTGTTCTCAAACATAATATTGTGCTGGCTGCTTAGATTGTGGAAGCTTGCATAGCCTTCGTCTGGTGGGTATAGCAAGAAACCTTGCACAAGCAAAGTGCTGGCTGGCGTCACTTTCTTCGGCAGGCTCCGTCCCTTTTACCGTAACAATGTCGGCCATCCCATTGGGAATTTCGATCGTGCAACTGTTCCGAAATCTCTGTCACTGCCAGCAGTTCCAGCTCATTAACCGACAGGTCAATGAGAGACAGGTCCCTGCCCTGCCCTGTCTATGTATGCTGGTGATGCTCCCGACTCTTCTACCCGCCGCCCCAGGCTCTCTCCGCCTGGCTAGCGTGGCTCGGATGGTTTCGTCCAGTCCTGACCCCTTCCCGTTACAATACTCCGCTGATGCCTTCCGGCGCCACATCAGCCTGCGATGATGTCCTCCGTGACCTCCAAGCACCGACGACGGCAGTGTGCACCCGGTCTGACTAGCCACTCCGCCCCGGCACAGTCCGCTGCTGTCAGCTTCAATAAGACCAAGGATTTCGGCGAACGCCATCAATTGATTCTGGGAAGGCAGATTGAGCGCGGCGTCGGTTGCACGCGCGTATCGCGCCGGCAGGCCGCTAGGGGCGCTGCCGTCGGCGGCCATGAGCGCGACAGCGTCCGCCGGTGGGTGACGGGAGCGGGGCCGGGGTTCCTCGGCCGGGCGTCCGGCGGTGGCACTGTGCGACCAACAGCTGGCCCTGCCCTGTGTCCTGTGTCCTGTGTCCTGTGTCCTGTGTCCTGTGTCCTGTGTCCTGTGTCTGTGTTTCCTGTTGTTCTGGTGTTCTGTGTCCTGTGTCTGTGTCCTGTGTACCTTTGTCTTTGTCCTGCACCCTTGCCCTGCCCCTGCCCGCCCGTGCCTCCTGCCACTGCCCTGCCTGCCTGCCCTGCCCCCTTCATGCCCCTGCCTGCCCTGCCTGCCTGGCCCTGCCCTGCCTCTGGCCTGCCCTGGCCTGCCCTGCCCTTGCCCTGCGCCTGCCTGCCCGCTGCTCTGCTGCCTTGGCCTCTTGCCCTGCCCTGCCTGCGCCCTCCTGCCCTGCCCCTTGCCTGCCCCTGCCTGCCTTGCCATGCCCCTGTCCCTGCCCCTGGCCCTTGCCTGCCCTGCCTTGCCTGCCCTTGCCTTTGCCCTGCTTGTCCCTGCCCGCACCTGCCTCCCTGCCCTGCCGTGCCCTGCCTGCCCTGCTCCTCTGCCTGCCCTTGCCCTGCCCTGCCCTGCCCTGCCCTGCCCTGCCCTGCCCTGCCCTGGCCTGCCCTGCCCTGGCCTGGCCTGGCCTGGCCCTCCTAGCCAACAATTAACTTGGGCACTGATCGGGCACAATGGGATTAAATCATTGTGCCCGATCAGTGCCCAAGTTAATTGTTGTCTGGGCTGGCCCTGGCCCTGTCTTGCTCTGCTCTGTCTTGCTCTGTCTTGCTCTGTCTTGCTCTGTCTTGCTCTGTCTTGCTCTGTCCTGCTCTGTCCTGTCCTGCTCTGCTCTGTCCTGCTCTGCTCTGTTCTGTTCTGCTCTGCTCTGCTCTGTCTTGCTCTGTTTTGTCCTGCTCTGTCTTGCTCTGTTCTGTCCTGCTCTGTCATGCTTGGAATGTCGTCCAGTCCGTCCCGTTCCGTCCCCGTCCCCGGTCCCCGTCCGGTCCCGCCCGTTTTCCGTCCCGTCCCCGTCCCGCGGCGTCCGTTCCCCGTCCCGTCCCGTCCTGCCCCGTTCCTGCCCGTCCTGCCCCGTCCTGCCCCGTCCTGCCCTGCTTTGCCCTGTCCCTGTCCCTGTCCTGTCCTGTCCTGTCCTGTCCTGTCCTGTCCTGTCCTGTCCTGTCCTGTCCTGTCCTGCCCTGGGCCCGGTGACCCTTTGACCCACTTGCCATCTGGGGGCTGTCCCCCTAGCTACAACCCTGGCGTCTTCCCAGTAAAGACAGACCCAACTGGCCGCACCAGCCAACCACTCGGCATTGACTCGGTAGCTAACAACTTCTGGGGGCTTAGGTATTATCGGCTTTCAACACTCAACTCGGGCGCATACGCTCAGGCGCCGTTTTTGTATCTCAATCCCGGCTCTCAGCCGACATAGGCGGCGGTAAAGTGAGTTGTCCGACAGTTCTAGTCGCCATCGCCTTGCGGCGGCGGCGGCGGCGGCGGCGCGGTGTGACTGGTAACTATGAAACGCGCCCAACTCGGGACGGCTAAGCTGTTCGTGGAAGTGATATGTATCAAACCGGACAGCGTTACCTGCCGCACCCATCCCGGTCGGTCGGTCGAGCGGCCGTTCGGGGTACTGGCCCAGAGGCAGGTGCACTGCGGTGCAGTATCGCTCTGTACCGCGGTGCAGTATCGCTCTGTACCGCGGCTCGGTACCGCGCCGTGTACGGCGGTACGAGCTGGGCGACACGCTGCCGTGTGATGTTAGCCCAGTGCGGAGCTGTCACAGCTGAGTTTGGTTCAGATGGGTCAGCGGCCCTGGTTGCGGCGACTGGGCGAAAGATTGCTGCTACTTCTGGCGCACTTGGAATTGCAATCTAGGTTATGTGCACAGTGCAACGGTTTGGTGCGGCTTCGGGCTTGCACAGTGATCGTATGAGCCTGTTTGTGGCTGCTCAGGTTGTCATGGCGACTTTTTACGCAGAAATGGGCTCTACTGTTCTCTCGCCCTCTCGCTACCTTCGGCTATCTTTCCGCCTCTACTGTATTGTTTACATTTATTTGTTTGTCATTCACAACAGGCCATTGGCCCTGCGAGTACCGACATAATATGCTGAATATCTATATCCAGTATTCACGTATATTTGTCGCTACTTCTACCTATGGCTCTGTCTTTACTTCTGCCTATACCTAACCTACTTCCTCTGCTCTTACTTACCTCTACTTCTAAGGGACATAGGCAAGGGGCTAGGGGCCATGCCCCCCCCCCAATCCTAAGCAAAGTAAATTCAACTAGATAGGATGGGTTTTCTGACGAGGTTGACGACCGACCGGCCTACGCCCTCCCTCCCCCAGCCCTATCCTGGTCAGCAGCTTATGGCTGAGGATCAAAATTTGATATTTCAACGTGCCCCGCTGCTCCCCCCCCCCCTTGATAAAAAATCCTGGCTTCTTGCCTGCTACTTCTACATCTGCTTCTGCACCCACTTCAACTTTTGTTTGTGCTTTTGTTTTCTACTTCTACCTCTGTCTCCACTTCTATCGCTACATTTCCATTCCGCCTCTGCCTCTGCCGTTCCTCCTCTCCTTGCCTGTCTGTGGTGATACGTTGGGCAGCTTTCGGCCGGCGGTACCGCGCTGTCGCGATCATCGGCTGGAACTCGACTCCACTCGGATCGCTGTCCTCTGCTGCGCTGGACACTCCTCAGAGCCGAGTTAGAGTGCAGCCACTCCGCACTCCTCAGAGCCGAGTTAGGTGTAGCCACTCGCTCACTCCTCAGAGCGAGTGTAGAGTTGCAGCCACTCCTCACTCTCAGGGCCGAGGTTATGGTGGCAGCACTCCTCACTCTCAGAGCGATGTGACGAGTGCAGGGACTGCGCCACTCTCACTCCTCAGAGGCCGAGTTAGGTGCAGCCACTCCTCAGTGGCCTCAGAGCCGAAGTTAGGTGCAGACTGGGCAGCACTCCTCACTCCTCAGAGCCGAGTTTGAGTTGCAGGCCAGCTCTCACTCCTCAGAGGCCGAGTTAGAGTGCAGCACTTTCCTCACTTCTCAGAGTTGCGAGTTAGAGTCAGACTGCAGCCACTCCTAACTCCTCAGAGCGAAGTTAGAGTGCAGCCATATCCGCACTCCTCAGGAGGCCGGTTAGAATTGCAGCCACTCGCACTCTCAGAGCCGAGTTAGAGTGCAGCCACTCCGCACTCCTCAGAGCCGAGTTAGAGTGCAGCCACTCTTCACTCCTCAGAGCCGAGTTAGAGTGCAGCCACTCTTCACTCCTCAGAGCCGAGTTAGAGTGTAGCAGTGGAGGAGACGGCCGAGGAGAGCAGCTCTGTTGCCACGGTAACCGGCTGATACACATCGCCGCCACCGGACGTGCTTAATCGCTCGCAGTACGAGCACAGCGGACACAGTTGGCTGACCCACACTGTCACCAACATGCTGCAGGTACGCACTAAACATACCCTTCTCTTAGACACGCGTTCGTTCAGTGTCGGCCAGGGTGCATCCTTCAAACTGATCTCCAGGGGTGTAGTTTCCTATATTAGTTGGGGGCATCAGCCCCTCCCCCCCCCCCAGCTTGCCTTCAGCTCCCTTAACTTGGACGAGAAAATGGGACAAATTCGGGGAGAAATATGTATTTTGTGAATTTTTATGGTACTTAAAGCAATTTTCCCCACCTCAACCCCTCTCCCCCCAAAAAATGGAGAAACTACGCCCCTGCTGATTTCTCATTGAATTTTTCAGTGCTTCATGTATTCATGTTTTTGTCACATTTAAATGTCTAACTAACGTTATCGTACTCACTGACATAGCAGGGGTGTAATTTCCAATTCAGTTGAGGGGCTTCAGCCCCCCAACTTGGCTTCAGGCCCCGCTCCCAGCTTGGACGAGGACTGGGTCAAATCCGGGGAGAAATCTGTATTTTTGTTGATTTGGATGGTGTTTTAAACAATTTGTACCCGCTCAGCCCCCCTCCATTTTGTTATGGAAAAGCTACGCCCCTGCGACATAACAAAGGGAATTTATTATCCCTGCCTGTCCGCAGCCCATTGGAATTACCCGAAAGTTATTCCCAATCCAAGCCCGTAATGGAACTGGACGCTATGGGAATTGGAACGGAACCGTAAGGGAACTGATATAGGCCCTAGGCTGTACCTGCACCAGGTCCGTGGCGAATACCGGTCTCCATACTATTGTAATGTTGCCATCCCTGGCTCTATGGCATTGGCCGCTGATGATCTAGGGGCGTTGGAGTCTGTCGTGTCTCCCGTTTGATGATCCTCTGTGAGGGAAGGAATGATCCTTTGTGAGGGAATGCTGGTGTAGGTATCGGTGACGAGAGCGGGCACTAGGGCCAGAGAGACGGCGGGGCCCCTCACTGACCCCGATGCTGACCTCCAGCTGACCTCCAGCTGAGCCTGGTGACCTCAGGGGCGTCGCTCGGGACAACAATGCTGCCCGACCGCAGGCAGGGAGCACCGTCAGCGAAACTCGAGAGCCGGGTCTGCCGTGCCGGCCTTATGGTTTGTGGTGGTGTGATCGGCTGGTACCCCTGCCCTAGTACCGATGTGCCTCACAACCCACAGGTGATAAGCCGAGAGTAACTTGCCACACAATCGCAGAAACGTAGGAATTTATGTTTAGAAAAGCAAGACACGTAAATCAATTAATCACTAATCAGTCGATGCTCTTCGGACTCTTTGGGTTCCCGAAAGCTACCGATGGATACATGGCAGACGTTGCGTTTCTGTAAAGTTGTCACAAGTGTGCATTAATTTCGCCGATTTTCGCCCCCTGTTCCCGGGAGCTGTTATGTGCTAGGATCTATACGGGCAGGAGGCAGACCATTACGATTTAAGACTGCAGACTGAGCCGCTGGTTTGCTTCTCTCTTGTAATCAGTCTGACTTGCTCGGTCTAAAAATTCCGACAGTCTGTCGAAGATGACACGGTGTCTAGCGAAATCGCTTGCAATACCAATTCCTCGTGCTGACCAGGATCATCACTTGCACCGCTTTCGACTCGCCAAACGCTTTGACATCGCCCGCAAATGTCAGGGCTAACGTGTTTGATTGAAACGGGGCCGAGCTGACGTTTTGTCCGTTGCTATCCATTTTGTATCCGTGTGTGACCGTCGGTGCCACTGCGCGCTTCATGTATGACGGTTCATGACATGCTGCCTGAGCGACACAGGCGTTCGAATTGACACGCTGTCCAGTTCGGTTGAGGTGTACAGCACAGGGTTTGTGTGTGTAGTAGGTGTGTGTTGTAGGTACTAGTGGTGCCAATCGGTACAATAATTTTTTGAATTCTGAATCTGTCCGAAGACTGAATCGGCTTCGGACGGTTAAAAACAATAACATATTTCTTTGAACATTTTCGGACATCCACACGTAGGTATACGCCTCTTGCTTACTCTTGTTGATAAAGCATACACAGTGTTTGTTGTTGTTTTTCTTAGAAAAGGATGTATAATAATGTGTCTTTTGCGAATCCTAACTGTAGCAGTCTTTTGAAACAAACGTCTATATTTATGCATATATTGGGAATGATGCACCATATAAAATATTTGTTTTCTGTTTTCGGACAAATATCGGACGACCAATGATTTTCGGACAGTTTCGGACGGACCGCTGACCATGGTCTTGGACATCGGTCGGACATTGGACGAATATTGCCTAAAACTGGCACCACTAGTAGGTTCTGACTACTGAGCCATTTGGTGCTTCTTGAACGTGTGTGGTATAGTGCGCCCTCAGTGTGGCCGTGTACTGCACACTGCACAGTTCATTGTATACGCTAAATACTGTGCATTGGTGCCGTGTATTTTGGGCTGACAAAATGGCAAGTAAGCCCTGATTGCTATCTACACCGGCCAGATCAGATAGTTCCGTCCCAGCGCGGGAAGGTGGCCCTCCGGCTCAGATTCCAGGGCCTGAGGCCGGGGGACGCGGGGCGCCGCCGTGGGTACCCACCCGTACCCGGGGAGTCGCCAGTCGCCAGCGTGGCCCGCTGGTGAAGGGTGCCACGCTCAGCTGGGAGCACGTAGTGCGTCAGCGTGACCCTGCGTGGCCTAGCGTGACCCAGCTGTGTAGACCAGAGAGCGCGTCGGAGCCCAGTCGTGGTGACCTGAGGTCGCTTCACGGCCGTGTGACGTGAGGTCACGACCTGACCCGGCACCTGACCCGCCGCGTGGCCCGCCGGCGTCCAGATCGTTATCTGCGCTACCAACCCAGTGTCATTACTGCCGACCCGCGCCGCCGACTGGAGCGACAAATTGGATCGGACGTGCGTCTGCCAGCGGTAAGGAGCGAGGTGCACGGAGCGCCCGCTGCGGCCATTGCTGGTCAGAGAGCCTGTCACACAGGTGGACACGTCGTGGCCTCCTCCGCTTGGTCAGTCGGTAGGCCGCACCGACCTGCCCATCTGCCCTTCTGCCCTTCTGCCCTTCTGCCCTTCTGCCCTTCTGCCCTTCTGCCCTTCTGCCCTTCTATCCTTCTGCTTATCTACCCTTCTGCCCATCTGCCCATCTGCCCTTCAGCCCTTCTGCCCTTCTGCCCTTCTGTCCTTCTGTCCTTCTGCCCACCTGCTTATCTACCCTTCTGCCCATCTGCCCTTCGGCCCTTCAGCCCTTCTGCCCTTCTGCCCTTCAGCCCTTCTGCCCTTCTGCCCTTCAGCCCTTCTGTCCTTTTGTCCGTTTGTCCTGCTGTCCTTCTGTCCTTCTGCTCTTCTATCCAGCGCTTCTGCCCTGATTTACCTTTGCCTGACACCCATGTTCGTCTGTTCGTCTGTCCATCTGTCCATCTGTTCGTCTGTTCGTCTGTTCGTCTGTCCATCTGTTCGTCTGTTCGTCTGTTCGTCTGTTCGTCTGTTCGTCTGTTCGTCTGTTCGTCTGTCCATCTGTCCGTCTGTTCGTCTGTTGGTCTGTCCGTCTGTTCGTCTGTTCGTCTGTTCGTCTGTCCATCTGTCCGTCTGTTCGTCTGTCCGTCTGTTCGTATGTTCGTCTGTTCGTCTGCCAGACAGGTCAGTTCCAGACATGTCACAGTGGCTATAATAGGCCGAGCGCATGGCACGCTGCCTCGCAGCTCTGTGATTTCTGATAGCCGGACCACGACGTAAACGACGCGTTCCAGGTCGGCTCGCGACGCGTCGGCTCGTGACGCGACGCGTTCCAGGTCGGCTCGCGGGATTGAAGCTAATGGCGTGTGCCTGGCCGATGATGGTACTAGGAAACCTTGCACAGCCCCGGTAACGCGAATAGATTGTGTTTGACGCAGTGATTGTCTGTTTCGATACGAGATGAAAGTACGCCAGAGTTGAAGGGATGAGCGGCAGGAGAGTGAGGAGAGGTATGTGACATCATGTATGTGGTCTTTCCGCGCGCGTTCTGAGTGGGGGAGAGGCATTTACCGAGTCCTGACGCGCTGAGTGGCGTCGATAAGACGGCGTGGATATAGGTGGGGAAAAATGCTAGGTATGTACCAGTATGTACATACCTTCCCGGCGCGAATATCACAGACATGAGACACCACTCAGGTGTAGATGTGTCCTGACTTCTGGATATCCTGAGTTCATTATACATCGTCCTGAGTCTGGGTCTATTCGTTGGTTTAGGGGGCTCTGGTTTTGTCTTACGGTCTATTGTATGGTTTGGTCTGGTCTATTGTATGGTTTAGGGGCCTGGTTTGGTCTGGTCTATTGTATGGTTTAGGGGCCTGGTTCTGGTCTGTTCCCGGAGGTTAGTTCTGTTGTCGCTAAATATTCATTCATGTCAAGATCCCAGGAAATGTCAGCAATTTAGATGGCAGGACGTAGGCAGATGCTTCTAAGGAACATTCCATATTTAAAGGCACAAGATTAGACAAATGCATGAGGTTGGGTTTCGCTTAACAACCTACGTCTCATGGATTCTTCCGTTGTTTACGATGTGCCCATCTTACGCCGCCACTGAGTGGGCAAGTGAAGAGCCAGTGTGAGAGCGCCAAAAGTGGAAACTTCGCATTCTGTCAACATCGCGCAGTATGCCCAAATTGTGAAGTGAGCCTGCATCTCAGCCGGCTTCAGAACATAAACTAAACATTCCAATGTTTATGGGGAACCGAACTCCGAAGTGATGACTACGAATCCAAGTTGGCGATATTCACCACCACCCAGCAAGATAACGAATTCGTGGAACCACCGATGCTCAAAACGCTGACGTTGGAAACGCCGTACTCGCCTGTCGGATAGACTTGCATTGCGAGAAGATTTTGTTTTCTAAATAGTCCTTCACCCCTGATCACTCAGATCAGGCAACCCGGAATGTCTCTCCCCGTAACCACAATCCCGGCGACGCACAGCACATTATGTTAATACACACAATTAATACATTG
The DNA here is from genome assembly GCA_014673585.1 of Semibalanus balanoides. Classification (NCBI taxonomy): domain Eukaryota; kingdom Metazoa; phylum Arthropoda; class Thecostraca; order Balanomorpha; family Balanidae; genus Semibalanus; species Semibalanus balanoides. The sequence continues at coordinate 263,472 of VOPJ01011192.1, forward strand.
CTGCAGCAACTTTTATTATTTCTATATACGGTCGGAATAAATGTTCGGTAGGTACTTTGCGTCCGGTCGTTGCTCACTGTGTGTTCTCAGTGGTTCTTCCCCTGCCTTTTCAAGTACATCGGGCGTGATTCCCGTGTGTCGGAACGATTTCATGAGTCGACGAGGTTCCATGAGTGAACGGGCTTCCATGAGTTGTCAGAGCTCCTCGGGTCTGCTCGATTTCACGGGTCGACTGGTTGCGGTCCTGAGACACCCCCTGTCGCCGTCCTGCCCCCCCACCCCTCTCTGCTCTCTGCTCTCTGCTCTCTGCTCTCTGCTCTCTGCTCTCTGCTCTCGCTCTCGCTTTGAGCCGTTGGATGGAGCTGGCAGTGGCGCCGGTGGCCGGTGGACCCGGCTCTCCGGCGCCGGGCTACCGTGTTGTTCATGGACCTGGATCAACTGTATTTTTACCGCCCGGGCCGCGCGCTGATGAAGTGAGGGCCCACGCCGACTGGCGCTGGCGCCAGCGCGCTGACGTAGGTGGCGGTGGATCAGGGGGCGGGGGAGATGAATAGCAGGCTCGGGTTCTGACGGCTTACCCCCTCTATCCGCCAGCAGCAGGGGCAGTTCTGACCCGGTGAGCTGCGCCGCTCGCAGGAGTCAGGTGGGGTCTGCCCGCTGCCGTCATTTGTCTCGGATCACCAGAGCTTACAGCTGGATTGGGTGTGTGCTGTCTGTCTGTCTGTCTGTCTGTCTGTCTGTCTGTCTGTCTGTCTGTCTGTCTGTCTGTCTGTCTTGGTCTGTTCTGTCTGTCTGTCTGTCTGTCTGTCTGTCTGTCTGTCTGTCTGACTTGTCATGTCTGTCTTGTCTGTCTGTCTGTCTGTCTGTCTGTCTGTCTGTCTGTCTGTCTGTCTGTCTGCTGTCTGTCTGTCTGTCTGTCTGTCTGTCCTGTCTGTCATTTCTGTCTGTCTGTCTGTCTGTCTTGTCTGTCGTGTCTTGTCTGTCTGTCTGTCTGTCTGTCTGTCTGTTCGTCTGTCTGTCTGTCTGTCTGTCTGTTGTCTGTCTGTCTGTCTGTCTGGTCTGTCTGTCTGTCTGTCTGTCTGTCTGCTGTCTGGTTCTGTCTGTCTGTCTTTCTGATCTGTCTGTCTGTCTGTCTGTCTGTCTGTCTGTCTGTCTGTCTGTCTGTCTGTCTGTCTGTCTGTCTGTCTGTCTGTCTGTCTGTCTGTCTGTCTGTCGCAGCTCCCCAGTAAGGAGCGGTCGGATGACGTAGCCGGAGCAGACCTTCCCCGAGTGGATCTGACACGGATCTGACGCGTATCTGTCTGTCTGTCTGTCTGTCTGTCTGTCNCGGTCTGCCCGCTGACCTGAGGTCACCACGGGACCTCTGTGACCTACTGCTGAACATCCCACTGCTGAGCTGGGTTCTCAGAGAGAGTGTACCCGTCAAGTGGGCTGCCTTTCAGTTGAGGGCTGTTGAAAGGGAGGTGATATTGACACCTTGCGTGCTTTCCGTAGAGCAGGAGAGATATCCAGCACTGTTGTATTTAACAGGTTGGAGAGACTTGGCTGACATCTTCCACACGAAGCTCGGTATGGATCGGCAGACAGCTCTGCAGACGGCCCGCCGAGTCAGGGTGGAGCTGAAGCTGCTCTTTGACGATCCTGAGACGCTCGCTGAGCACAGGAGGAACAGTCACATCCTCCCGGACTCATGGCAGCTGCAGCGCTTCGTGTTCGACGGCTCTGGCTGAGATGTGGACTCTGCGCCACTTGGAGTTCGCCGGCTCTGGCTAGGATGTGGACCCTGCGGAACTGGGGGTTCAACGTCTGTGGCTGAGGAGTGGACCCTGCGCCACTGGGCGTTCAACGTCTGTGGCTGAGATGTGGACCCTGCGCCACTGGGCGTTCAACGTCTGTGGAAGAGATGTGGATCCTGCGGAACTTTGAGCTCGCCGGCTCCCCTTGAGGTCACGAGGTGTAGCGATGGTGGTACTCATAGACAGTCATTCCCACACCAAGTGTGGAAAACTCCCATAGTAGTCACCCAGGGAGCGCCCTACCGGCGGTTTGTAGGATTGACATTTGTTGCTTGTATCATCCAATGCAATTGAAGTTGTTTGGACCAGGGGGATGTCTCCTCCATAGCCGAAACAGGTCGGCCATTTCGTTGCCAAATCCTACGTGTGACGTCAAAGACTGGTATATTGTGCAGGGGTGATAGAGAATAGGAGAAATTGACACTTTTTGATGAGCAATATTTTGCAATCCTGATCGTTTTACTGGACAATTGTATTATCAATGGATATACAAGCATTATTTATATTTGCGCGCATTTTGTTGCCTCCAAAGCTATCATTAAACTGGTCACGTCAAGATCACCTGTCGTGACGTCATAACAGGGAAAAGGGCATATAGCCAGCCTTGACCGCCGGCGCCTCGTGACTGCTACTAGTATGTATTATATAGGGCCTTGATTTAGACACAGATGAAAGATATTAGGTGAACCGCGAAGTTTTTGTTTGTGGCTGTATATATAGCGTTGCTGGATAGTATATGGTGTAATCATGGATCATAAGAGACTTGATGGTCTATGAAGATTGCTTGTGGTTCTGCTTGCTGAGCGTCCATTTAGCTGTAGATAGGTAGTATATGCCAATTGTGAAGCTGCAGCATAAGCCAGCTGCATTCACAGCGAGAGTTATTTGTAAATTGAGCATTTGTGTTGCATGCTTCGTTTCTTATGCATGATAAACTTGTGATATGATAGACTACGATGTCTTGGCCTGAGAGTTGATAATCATTTGTTGATTTTATATTATGTTATTATTTTGATAGAGCATGATATATATGTATTTGCGGTGTTTGTTAATAGTGTTATCATGTTCAGTTGCCCAGTGATTTGAACAGTGAACATTCAGTGCAGTACGGTATATGGTGTGTACGATGGAGGACTGCTAATGATGTTGTTGACGTTGTGTCCAGTGGACAGGGGACAACAGTGGACCGTCAACCGTTGTCCATTAGGCCAATGCTTATCACGTGGATGTTCATATGCCGCCTTGTGCGTATATTAGGTATTTTCGCTTCGTGGACTTATGATGACTGGTTTTACTTAGTAGCTATGAGCCCCATGATATGCCATTATCAAAGCTGTTGGGAAATGTGTTCTTAAGGCGCTTACAGCCGGGTAGCCAAGCAGCAGACAATTGTTATTATTTTCGGCGGATTTACTGTGACTTCACTGGTATAGTTTGGGTTCAAGTTGTGTTAAGTTGTAACACTACAACTATCCAAGTTGTTTTGTGCTCTGCTTTTCCATCGAAGTGATGTTCTTTCACGACGTGTTTCATGAATTGTGTTGAGGTACTCATCATGTTTCCTCACCATTTGCCGGCCGTTTGTCTTGCCGTGTAGTGACTTTGTGAGACGCAATATATGCGAATGTGGCCTTCCCGAATGTGTTGAAGAAATTGGTCAGCAATCGATACAATTATCATGTTGCAAAACCTACCTCTTGTTAACGGTGTGCCAGTGCTCGGCTCCCCCTTCGCAGTGCCGGGAGGGTGGAATCTGAACGCTCCCTTAGATTGCCCGGTCCACCCTGCAGGTATTCAAACAATAGCACGCTACTGTTTGATTACCCCCACCGGCCACCGGCCACCACGGCTCACTCGGGTCCAGCGGGGGACCTATAGGAACAGCGAAATACCTTTCGCGTTCGTATTCGTTTATTGAGGATTCGTCCACGTAGTGGGTATTATGAATCCTGTACATTGTAGAGACAGGTGACAGACATTTACACATACGTGCACTATAGGATCTGACACGATATAAACAGCGCGGACATCCGATTGTCATTCATAGCGACTGATCCATGGCTCGCAGGGATGTCCCGTGGCTCTACGCTTCGGTAATAGCCTTTTTCACGAAGGATTTATTTGTACCCGGTAGTACCCGGTAATATTTATTGCGTTTTGGGTAATTGCGTCCATTTTTTTTCTCAGATATTTTTGGTATCAATTGAAACTTTATGAGCTGAAGCTCATGTACAATTATCTGCTCTTACAATGCGAAATTTCCTGATAGTTATTCTTTGTATAATCAAATTTTATAAACACATATTACCGGGTACTACCGGGTACTACCGGGTACAAATAAATCCTTCATGAAAAATGCTAATGTCAGCCGAGAGGGGATTCCACGCACGCGCGGCTATATATGAGAAGGTTCTCTACGTGACTGAAAGGCGACATCTATCCAGCTGCAGTTCTCCCGCAGCGACAGCCCTCGTTTCCCTCTGGGGTACATGTGAGCGTCTGACCAAGAGAGCTCTGATGGCTGGCGGGAAGTTGTGTTTATTCAGCGCACTAAACACTTAGAGGTACACTGTAACCAAATTGACAAGTCTTGGTGTATATAGGATAGCCCTATCTAGTAGACTGCAGTTACATCCACGGAACGAGGCTCAATGGTGGTAGTTGACTCATCCGGTGACTGTACAACTAAAGTGTCGTGTAATTTAGTAGTTTGGGGCGAAGCCAAAAGAGGATAGCACTTGTTTAATACAAACTTTTAGTTACGTCGCGTTGTTTTGTTCTAGCAAATGGTTTAAGCTTGTAAGCTGGGTTGCATGCCGACCAAGTACATGCTTGTACAACACTGGAAGAAAACAAATCATTGGTACCATAATCAACTAGTTTGTAAGGGAAGATAACGTGATTGATATTCCGTTTGTAACTCGGTGACCGGCCTGCGCGGCGCGCATGCGCATAAGACCGAATGAGCGTCACGCGCGACTGGGCGCTTGCAGTGCTTCGCCCAGACGGCCATCTTGAAACAGGCTTCCCGCTCCCACGCTTGCAAGTTTCGCACGCATCCGCCGCGTTTTCAAGTGCCGGGTGCTAGTGATGGAGGAAAGCCTTGAGGAAGTGGAGTCGCATGATATAGATTTTCTAATTAGTTTTACTAACTGTTTGTTGTGTGGATTAGTGTGCGTATCTTGTAGGGGGTAGGGGGGATTTTGTTAAATACGGTGTCGGTCGTTTGGGGTGAGCAACGCTCGGCGTTTGTTGTGTCTGTCTGTTTCGAAAATGTTCGAAATGTAATTTAACTGAAAATAAAGTTTGGAATGCCCACCATTTTCTCTCTATTGCCGTTCGATGGTTCGGATGGCTGCCGCGTTAATCCTTCATATTTTTTTAATTGAATTGCAGGAGGCTGCAACAAGTGTATTTTTGCACGTAGTTTTTCTGTGCCAAGCCTGTTCTTGAAGCTCGGTGTGCTGTCTTATCGCTGGATGATTGTTACATAACTCATTCCAGCCGCTGAGGAATGTACTAACACGAACTGTCATGAAAATCACTTGCACAGGTAACAAAAAAAAAAAAAAAAAAAAAAAAAAAAAAAAAAAGTGCAAACTGATACTTGTTTAGCGTTACACACGCAAACGTAGTAATTGTATCTCAGGAAACAAGTCCGAGGGAAAGAATGGTAAAACGTCACGGTCACTGGTTGTTAAGTGACAAGGTCAACCGCCTATGGCGTAAATGGATCCAAACTGGTTAACAACCCTTTGGTTTGGTAAAAATTATGAAAACTTTGTAGATGCAACTATCTGGGTAGTTGGTAAAACGACAAGGCACGCCATGCGAAATGGATCAAACTTGTAAGCAAGTCTTTGGTTTGTAGATTTGGTTTACAGTGTGTTCTCGTTGATGCACATCTCCTCGCACTCGCCACCTAACGAGTTGAGGACAGGTGAGATATGCTCACTGCGCTGCACCCCAGACACAAGTCTCGCCGCAAAGATGATAGTTTTCTGAATCCGTGACAGATGGCATTGAGTAGCTCCGCCCCAAACGGGGAGACACAACAGAAGGTGGCATGGGTGTTACTTCGTATGTGGTTGGTGTGGAAAGCTCCACACCAACTTATTGTAGGAGAGATATAATTTTGATAATTCAATGGGCTTTTTTGGGTCCGTGTGTACATGTAAACTGCCCATTTCTGTAAAACAATTTGTTTTTGCACCATTTAAAGGACAAGTTGACAAAATTTGGGAAGTCAAACAATTCAGAAAAGATAGACTGTGTGGGCCTGCTACCAGTCCACACCAACATTGAAAACATTTCTACACCGATGCCTTTGACAGTCATCAAAACATTCGTCATCTACCACCCGTCACCATGCATCTTGGCCGTGTGGCCTTGCAGTCATGGCAGATTGCAGAGAAGCGAAAAATATCGGCGTCACTTTCGACCAGTCTCCCAGCTGGGATAGTCACATTTCAAACCTGACTCGCCGCTGCTTCGGCACACTCGCCGGTCTGTCACATCTGAGGAATCATGTTTCCAGCCGTGTGGTCGAAATGATTGTGACGGCCCTGGTCGTGTCTCAGGTGAGATATTGCATCTCTGTTTACGGCATCGGCTCAGGCGGCAATCTAAACCGAATCCAGGAGATTCTTAACCCGCGCTTGACTGAGGGGGGGGGGACAAATATTGCCCTTCTGACGAGTTTTCGCGATAGCTCAAAATACAACTGTGCTATCAACGTGAAAATTGCAATACCTCGTTCCACATGAATTTGAAATTTGTTTGTGAAAATAATAACAAATAGTTGATACATTTTTAGATATAACAAATTTGGTGACATCACTAATCACGAGTTTGAAGATAAAATCCACTAAACTTAAGCAGGCAGTACAAATACTACATTTTTACTAAAATGCAAACCATAAACCTTAAAAGATCGCGAATGTCATTCCCTACATTTGCAATATCTGATTTCAAGCAAGTGAGACTCTAAATTTGAAGAAAAAACATATTTTGAGTGGAAGAAGATCAAAAGTCGAAAATTTTCAAAAGGGTGTTAAAAACAGAATATAGTTACAGAACACGTAATGAAAATTAGCTCGACCAATTTTCTTAGCAAATACTCTTTTTTTTTAGTGAGTATGGCTCCCTTAGTACATGATAACTGGTGACTTTAATATTAAAATTGTTTTTTTGTTTTTGAATTTTTCGACACTTTAACGCAAATATATGTCGGAAATGTATTTCCGAGATAACACTGTTCTAGAAACAAGCTTTTCAATTAGGTGTTAAGAATTTAACAAAGATTGGCCAAATATAACCTGTATTTGACCTCAGCATGACACAAACTACAATTAAATTTGCTCAGACAGTGAATTAATTGTCACTATCGATTTCTACGTATAAAACAGCCCACAAAACATGTGTCACATGACTTTCATTTTTAAAGGATTGTGACCTTATGTGACCTGGCCTTGACCTTGACCTTTGCCAATAATATCCTTTTTGCTCATGCGGGATGTGTATCATAGCTTTAAGGGAACTTTTGGTGATCATTACTGCAATCAAAGGCTCTGGACGGAAAGAATGGTCCATTTCCCTGACTTCACCTATTAGTGGGTTAATTGACCTGTTGGTGATCAATAAATAAATAAATAAATAAATGGACTAAAATGTCTCGATTTTGACCTTTGACTCAACCTTGACCTGATATGTGACCTCAATCAAAAATGGGTATGCTTGAGATGCGTCTCAATAAGAGAGCTTTCGAGTGCTGGCTTGCGCGTCTCGCTACGATCATCGGTTCCGGAGATAACGAAGAGGGCAATATCCCCCACTGTCAATGGTGTTCGGCTGAGCCCCCGGTCAAGCGTGGGTCAACTTTGCTGCTCGCGTAATCTTCGGTCGTTTAAAATATGACTATGTATCTGACCTGAGACAGAGTCTTGGCTGGATGAGCTCTAACGAGCTGGTCCGATAGCACACGCTCCGCCTCTTGCATAAGGTCGTGCGAGATGGTGAGCCTGAGTGTCTGGCGAGTGACGTCACTCGTCACAGCTGACACGTCCAAGGCCTTTGACAGCGTCGAACACTGCCGTCTCTTGGACAAGTTAGAATGGTATGGAGTCCAGCGCGAGTGGTTCTCGGCCTGGCTGCGGGGGCGTACCCAGACTGTGCGGGTTGGATCGCGTGCACTCAACGTGACCCACGGGGTGGTCCGATGATCCATCATAGGACCTGTGCTATTCCTCCTTTTACCAACGATCTGCCACAGCACCTCCCACACGGAAGGATTGTGATGTACGCTGATGACGCCCAGTTCCTTGATGCTGACTTCCATCAATCTTTCAGGCTCTAAAAACTCGTATTGGGAGCTCTCTTCTTATAGCTATGAAGTGGTTCACACAGAACCGTCTAAAAATAAATCCGGACAAAGCGGAGATAAAAGTCCTTAGATATCGCCGTCAACACGTCACTGCCGACTTCTCTGTTCATTTCAGCGACGATTAAATGTATTCCTCACAAAGCGTCAAGGTGCTGGGCGTTGTCATCGACCCACACCTGTCTTGGAACCGCCACATCTCGTCGGTCGTTCAGCGTTGCTATTATGTGCTGGTGTGTCTCGCGCAAATCAGTATTAAACTGCCAAAATGCGTCGGACGTCTGCTAGTCGAAGCTCTCGTCTTTCCTCACATATGTTATTGCATAACGGTGTGGGGCAACTGTATCGCAGCACAGAGGCAGCGCGTGCAAAGGGCGATCAATTTCGGCGTTCGCATTGTGACTGGCCTCGGCCGGCGCGATCATGTCACCCCATCATTACGGGAGCTCGGGAGGCCTTATGTCGATTACATGATCACTGAACGTGACATAACCTCGGTGCGCCACCCGATCACTTCCCCTGGCGCCTCAGAACTGCTGCACCGTCGAATGGCGAGGCGTGCCGAGTGTCCGACGTGTCCGACGTGGTCCGACGTGTCCGACGTGGTCCGTCCGCCGATCACGTGTCGTGGCGAAGGTGATAAGCTCGAGCTGCCCCGCGGCGTCGGAGTTCACAAGGCGCAGCTTTGCGGGCGCTAGTACCCGGCATGAGCTCCTGGTTACGCCCGAGGGCCCTTTAACAACAGGTTGGGCGAAGTTTTTATACCAAAACATAGTCTATACATTTTCCCGTGATTTTTAATTATTTTATTCGTTCAACTATCGATCTCCATAATATATTCGAGATGTTTAGAAATATGTTACTATATTCTCTCGCACACAATAATTGGTTCTTTTGTATTTATAAGAAGCATTTATAACTTTTCGTAGGAAATCTGAAATAGTTGACTGAACTCTAAGTAGGAACTAACTTTGCCAGATTGTACAATTCTTGCGCGCTTAAGTCAGATGTAACGCAGATTAAATTTGTAGCAAAAAACAGCGGTATCAACAACAACTTTGTGCTGTAAACTTTGGGTTTTTGCCAAGGATCTGACTATGCAAAGGAGATCACAAAAATTGGAAATTACATTGGACGTTCAGGCGGTTAGTATTTCTGGCGAAGGGTGCATGCAAGAATACATCAGTTTGGGACATGGGTGCGCTATTGGCATTTGGCCTAGTCTGCAAAACATTGACATGGCAGGTTTCAACGAGATCTCGTCAGGGCTGGGTTTGCAACAACATATCAAAATTTGGGGCTATTCACTCAGACGTCCCCGCCTTAGTTATTAGTTAATCCCTATAGTATTTTTAAATTTTTATTTAGACGTACTACATCCACAATACATTTGGTGGCTTTTCATGCCAAGGTGACGATTAAAAATGACACAAAAAACTACTATGGCAAGGGGACGGATAAGGATGGTTGAGTAGGTGTGGGTTACAGAACTGATATTGCTGCTGCTGCCCAATGGTGCTGCGCACATCTGCAGTCTGTTGAAGGATAGGTATAAGGATAACACTGGGCCTCTAAAACATAAGACATAACAAAGAAACAATGAATTTAAAGATGAGTTCGCTGTTTGATGATGTTTGATGATGTTTGATGTCGATATGTTCAATGTCGTTGTAGAATAGCATTCCAATTCATTACGGGTCATTTCAACAACAAAATGTTTAGTTTCTGTTCATCAATCTTGGCCAAGATTGCTTACTTTTTGCATGTTTTCGCATGCTTCTTTTCGCGTGTTTGTACAGCTGGTGTTTGTTCTTTACACTATTCGTTTTGTTGCTATTTTCTTGGGTTTTCTTTTAGGTGTGTGTATCACTGTGTTTCTTCCTGCAGAAGTTCTTGTGTAATTCTCGTGATTTGCTGCCGCGTGACATACAAAATTTGAATGCAAAATTTATAGATATACCTACAATGTATTACTAAATATCACATTTAGTTAGTACAGATGTGTTCCCAAAGACATTTTGCACTATAACTAATCTTAACTTCAATAATTTATATCTCACTGCTTCCTTACCTTACCTTACCTTACCTTACCTTATTATCATCGGGTATAAGGCCTAAGGCCTGTAGGACCCGTTCTTGCAGAGCTCAATGGTTGTATCCAATCTCAATCAGTCAGGTAGGGAGAACCAGATGGACTCCCAGTGACACTGGGAGTCTTCAAAAACAGACTTGATACACACTGGGCCAGTGTGTATCAAGTCTGTTTTTGAAGACGTTGAGAGATGACAAGCTCACAATGTCAACAGGAAGCCCATTCCAGTGGTTGACTATGCAGACAGCAAAACGCTTTTTGCCTCACCCAAACAAGTTGCACATTGCACTGGCCTTGCAGAGCTTTCAGACACTTTTCTCCGCGTTACCAGTTCCTTATCCACCGTCGCCAGACTTTGGTTTATTGCACAGCTGTGTCTCTTAGAGTGCATATTATTTAACATTTTTTTCAATCCGCATCCCATTTGTAAAACCATCGCCGAGCTAATCTGACTGCTAATCCCTAACTACTACAGGGATGTGTTGAAATGCCGCCTGGAGGCCTGTGCTTATAAACTCCATTCCAGCCTAGCGGAACTAGGCTGGCCCGCAGTACTTATGTTATAAAACTGGACCTCAAATCATATGACTGGCTAGTTTGACCATGTGTCTCGACGGCATTGCAGCACAGCATTATATGACCGTTATTGCGCTTGCTCTTCAGGAAGAAATTGTAAGGTAAGGACACAGCAAAGTGTTTGGAAACCTGACTGGAAAAAATACACGCTTTCATCAACATGTCTAGCGTAATTCGGCAATTGCGCCAAAATTCGGGCGCACGTCCAGCATAATTTGGTGATTGCAGCAAAATTTGGGTGCACGCCCAGCGGTACTTGATGTTGATTGCCGCCCAACTTATGCAGTTGTTAAAATATGTAATCTCAGCAACAGATGGGCCAATTTGCTCGCCGTAATCACCAATCGATTCAGCGCATACGAATTTCATCATTCGTATTGAATCTGGTGACATTACGGTCATCAGCTTGACCTTCTAAATGCAAAAAGCCCATATAGGCATTTCAGCAATAATGTAATTTTCAGCATCGCGGCAGGACCGATTTGCTCGCCGTATTGGTTCAGCATTGATTGGTCGCCGTATCGCCGTATTGGTTGCCGTATTGGTAACATTGATCGCCGTATTGGTTCAGCACCCATTGATTCAGCATGAGGGCGGCGCCAAAGGGGGGACAGAGGGGATGCCTCCCCCCAATACTTTCGGATTTTAACATAACGCTTTTGGACGTTGCATGGGAAGAATTGACTTCCAAATGCCTCCATCCCGTCCCCCTACTTTCGGAAGGTGACGCCGCCCTTGATTCAGCGCAGACCATTTCATAAGCCATTTGAAACTGGGTGACTTCAGTGGTCTGGCACTAGGGGCCGTGGGGCAACCTGCCCACAACATTTCAGATTTTTAACAATTATGCTATGGACGTTGCGTTGGGAAGATATCGCTTCACAATGTATTTAATAGACTAAAGACATAAAAGAAGAGTGCAACAAAGAGCTCCCGGGCCCATACGAGGTTGCCACATACCCCCCCCCAATCATCAGTCCTCACCCTCCAGTTCCAACCCACCTAACCTAAAACAAGTGCTATCCCCACGAGTATTTTATGAACTAATCCCTTCTCTGGTTATAGTATTTATCTAAATTCTTAATTTTGAAGGAGGCAAGTGACACTGCAGTAGCGACATCCCCTGTAGCTTATTCCAATTGTCCTACCACCTTCTGCTGAAAATGACTTTCGAGCCTAGTTCTCCTTTTGTTATTACGAGTTTATGCTTGATGACTTACTACGATTTTGTCCCTACTGAAATTCAAAACTTCCTTTAATATCCGAATGCTGACCATTCACAAATTTGAATACTTCATAAGATCTCCTCTTAGCCTTCTATATCTAAGTGAAAACATACCCAATTTCTTTAATCTTTCTTCATAAGGCATAATATTAAGACAATTTACCATTTTTGTTGCCCTTTTCTGAACTCGACGTTAGTGTCTATTAATAATTGTATAGTGTCTTTGAATGCTGTCATGGGCATATAGAAATGTCGAGAACATTGTGCTGAGCGTTATTCTGCCCCATTCTCCCAAGTTTTCAGTAAAAAATGAAAAGGTGTGACCTGTGTCGAGTGGGGCAGGTTCTGTCACCCAATCTGGGGCAGGTTCTGTCACTGGATCTGTGCATGATTCCTAGTCGTATCGCTTATAAACGACCATAAAAATGATTGCCTGTTGTTTAACGAGAACCGCTAGGCCGATTTCGATGGGAAGAACACCATTCGATTCGTTGTGACAAAATATTTATTTTTGTAGCCCAAAATTGCTTTTTTGTTCAAAAATGGGGGGCCAAGGGGCAACACATTCGAAAATATTGGATGTTTTTTTAAAGGTCATTGTAGCCATGTCATTCGACCGTTTTTTATGCAAAAAGCGATTTTGAGCTTATAATGTCATGGTCTTTAATGTATGAAAGGGAAAAGTTCAAAAATAAAAATCATAGGCGTACTCAGGGACTCTGCTTTTCATTCGCATGGATAACCAAGAAAAACGGAAAATGCAGTGTTGGGAGTCGTATATAGCCGCATTTTCTACACTAGTTGATGTGGCGAATGAATGAAACGCTCTCTCCCCTGCAGGGACACCACAAGATGACGTTCAGTGATAACAGGAAGTGCCCCATCAATGACAGAAATGTGCCCATAGTGACAGAACGTGCTCCGTATGGTGGGGCAGGTTCTGTCATGAGTCATCGGCCAACATTATGACACTGGTGTCGAACAAACTGAGATGCCACTTGAACTCCTAAAAGAGTTTGAGCTATTATGTATGTAACAGTATTGGAAAGTATCAATCATCAACTCTGAAAAGTGTGCCCGCCAGGGCCAATTAGCAAAAAAGTGACAGAACGTACCCCGGTCTCCCCTACTCCTCAAAAGAACAAGTAGGGTCTCATTAGTCATTACCATGTCAACACTATACTACGCAAATCCCGGACGTCCATTACTCAAAACACGCAAACTTAAATAAACAAAATGTACGTAAAACACGCAAGCTTCCCAAAAATTGTACGAACTTTTTCTGTAACGATCCCGCACAGTGTATCCTGGTCTTTACGATCTGAGTGCTCCGCAGGATGGGCGGCCAGGTGCGTCTGGTTTGCATCACCACCGGGCTCCCGGCGCCATCTGTCAGCTGGACGAAGAACTACCAACCGCTGGACACGGTCTCTGGCAGAATCACGGTCAGTCATACCAGACAAACGTCACAGAACCGGTCAGATCAGTCACCACACAGTCTGTCAGATCAGTCACCACACGGTCAGTCAGATCAGTCACCACACGGTCAGTCAGATTAGTCACCACACAGTCTGTCAGATCAGTCACCACACGGTCAGTCAGATCAGTCCACGCAACACGGTCCAGTCAGATCTAGTCACCAAGGTCAGTCACGATCAGTCACCACAACGGTGCTGCGTCAGTCACCACACGGTCAAGTCATCAGTCACCCAGTCCATCACTCGGCATTGTCAGTCATCACAGACCTAGTTTCTCGGTCCGTGACATGTCCACGGTGTATCTTTTCACTCCAATGCGCCCATGTTAACAGCCATGTACTCACGGTGTTTGTGTGGATCTTTTGTGGAAAGACATGCGTAGCTTGACTGGTGAATGGCGTTCGACTTGGTTTATCTGCTAACTGTATCATTACATGCACTGTGGCTTGCATGGTGGTGTGATAATAATAAATTCACATATCGCCCACAGAGGGATGACTGCAGTAAGCAGTTGGTCATAAATCAATAGTCATCAGCCAGCTGACATCACACCGGTCAACACGCTCTCTCTGCGTTCTGAGCCGTCATAGGCTGAGCGTGGTCGAACAGCTAACACGAAGCGCAGCCTAACTGCCATTGTACGGGTCCGCTCAGCAGCGCATTGCAATAATTTTCCAAGCAAATATATTCTGAAACAGTGATTACGGTGATAATGCTTAGCCATACGAACTTCGGTAAACGTTTAGTTCACGCTATTCATACAAGTTCAAGCTACGAATATGCCATGCTCACCCCATGACTGTAGCATGCCCTTGCCATGCCCTTGTCGCCACAGAACAGGTCGGTGTGACCGAAGCAGGCCTGGCCTGAGAGCGCTGACTGACAGCGACCAGCCATCTGACCGTGCGAGCCTGCATCTGCATTTCAGGAACCGGTCTGGCGCTCTGAACGTGCCACCGATCAGCGACCGGATCGTATGCGCGCTTTACCATGACTGAGGTGCTGACGACTCCCTCCTGGCCCCTCTGCTGCAGGTGATGCCCAGCGGTGACCTAATCATAGACGACCTGCAGTGGTCCGACATGGGCCAGTACCAGTGCACGGCCAGTAACGACTTCTCCTCCGACTCGGTCAACAGCTTCCTCTACCCGTTCAGGGTAGGTCACAGCAGTGGCTCCATAGCTTCCTCTATCCATTCAGGGTAGGTGACAGCAAGTGGCTCCATAGCTTCCTCTACCAATCAGGGTACGGTCACAGCAGTTGGCTCCATAGCTTCGCTCTATCCATTTCAGGTGGTCACAGCGTGGCTCCAATAGCCTTCCTCTATCTTTCAGGGTAGGTCACAGCAATGTGGCTCCTAGCTTTTCCTCTACCCGTTCATGGGTTAGGTCACAGAGTGGCCTCCATAGCTTCCTCTATAACATTCAGGTAGGTGACCAGCAGTGGCTCCACTAGCCTTCCTCTATCCATTCAGGGTAAAGGTGACAGCAGTGGCTCATAGCTCTCTATCCGTTCAGGGTAGGTCAAGGCAGTGGCTCCATAGCTTCTCTATCCATTCAGAGGTCGGTGCAGCAGTGGCTCCATAGCTTCCGTCTATCCATTCAGGTAGGTCACAGCATGTGGCTCCAAATAGCTTCCTCTATACATTCCAGGGAAGGTCAGCAGCAGTGGGCTCATAGCTTCCCTATCCGTTCAGGGTAGGTTCACAGCAGTGGCTCCATAGCTTCCTCTATCCATTCAGGGATAGGTGACGCAGCAGTGGCTCCATAGCTTCCTCTATCCATTCAGGGTAGGTGACTTAGCAAGTGGCTCCATCAGCTTCCTCTATCCGTTCAGTTGGTAGGTTCACAGGCAGTGGCTCATAGCTTCCTCTATCCATTTCAGGGTAGGTGCAGCAGTGCTCCATAGCTTCGCTCTATCCATTCGGGTAGGTGACAGCATGTGGCTCCATAAGCTTCCTCTACCGCGTTCAAGGGTAGGTCACAGGCAGTGGCTCCATAGCTTCTCTATCCCTTCAAGGGAAAGTACAGCAGAGGCGGCCGAGCTTCCTCTACCCGTTCGAGGGTAGGTTAAGCGTTGGCTCCATAGCTTTTCCTCTACCCTTCAGGTAGCGCACAGCAGTGGGCTCCATAGGTTTCCTCTATCGCATTCAGGGTAGGTCACAGCAGTGGCTCCAATAGCTTCCTCTACCCGTTCAGGGTAGGTTCACAGCAGTGGCCTCCATAGCTTCCTCTCTACCCGCGTTCAGGGTAGGTCACAGCAGTGGCTCCATAGCTTTCCTCTCTATCCTTCAGGGTAGGGCACAGCAGTGGTCACCATAGATTCCTCTATCCCTTCAGGGAAAGTCCAGCAGCAGAGGCGACGTAGCTTCCTCTACCCGTTTCAGGGTAGGTGCAAGCAGAGCGCCATAGCTTCTCTACGCTTCAGGGTAGGCACAGCAGAGGTGCATAGCTTCTCTACCGTTTACGGGCGTATCAAGGGGGGACCCTGACCACCCGCGGGTCCCCCCTTGGGCTGAGGGGCCCATATTATTTTTCGTCTAAGTGGTCTTGCCAGACGGTCGGTCTGGGGACCTTCGATCGGCTTGAAGGGCCGTCTGTCGGTCTGAAGGGGCCGTCTATCGGTGTGAGGGGGCCGTCTGTTGGTCTGAGGGGGCCGTCTGTCGGTCTGTCTGAGGGGGCCCCCTGTTGTTCTGTCTGAGGGGGCCCTCTGTCAGTCTGTCTGAGGGGGCCCTCTGTCGGTCTGTCTGAGAGGGCCCTCTATCGGTCTGTTTGAAGGGGCACTCTGTCGGTTGGCTTAAGGGGGCCCTCTGTCCGGTCGACTTACGCCCGAGCCTAAAACGGTCCTCTTCGTCGCGCTTGATGGGGCCCTCTGTCGGTTGGCTTTTGAGGGGGCCCTCTGTCCGGTTCGGGCTTGAGGGGCCGTCTGTTGGTCTGCTATGGGGGGCACTCTGTAGGTGGCCTGAAGGGGGCCCTCCTGTCGGTCAGCTTGAGGGGGCCCCTCTGTCGGTCTGTCTGAGGGGGCCCTCTGTCGGTCTGTCTGAGGGGGCCCTCTGTCGATATGTTTGAGAGGGCCTTCTGTCGATCTGTATGAGGGGCCCTCTATCGGTCTGTTTGAGGGGGCCCTCTGTCGGTCTGTCTGAGGGGGCCCTCTGTCGGTCTGTCTGAGGGGGCCGCTGTGTCCGTCGGTCTTGAGGGGGCCCTCGTCGGGTCGGCTTGAGGGGGCCCTGTGTCGTCGGCTTGAGGGAGGCGCCTCTGTCGGTCGGCTTGAGGGGCGCCTTGTCGGCCGGCATTGAGGGGGCCCTCTGTCGGTCCTCGGAAGGACCTGTTTTCGATCTCATGGGGCGCCTCTGTCGGTTTACAGGGGCCGTCCTGTCGGTCTGAGGTTAGAAGGACAGACTATAGGTGCGAAGGGGGTCTGCTGTCCACCTGATGGAAACTTTGTGTCTGAGGGAGCGAGGGTGCCACGTCTGTCGGTGTGAGGTTGTCCTTCTGTCGGCCATGAGGGTCCTGCGTGGGGCAATGTGAGGTCATCTGGTGGCAATAAGGAATCCCTCGGCCAGCTTCAGGGGGTCCACTTTTGGTCCCGACGTGGTCTCTGTCAGCTTG
The DNA here is from genome assembly GCA_014673585.1 of Semibalanus balanoides. Taxonomy (NCBI): domain Eukaryota; kingdom Metazoa; phylum Arthropoda; class Thecostraca; order Balanomorpha; family Balanidae; genus Semibalanus; species Semibalanus balanoides. The sequence continues at coordinate 280,626 of VOPJ01011192.1, forward strand.
AAGGGGCCCCTCGGTCGGCCTGAAGAGGCCCTTTGTAGGCCTATGTCGGCATGAGGGGCCCCTGTGGTGGCCTTCGACCAGCTTGGGGGATCCTTCCGACCCGACGGACCCTCAAGCCGCCTAAGTGAGCCTTCGACCAGCTTGAAGGAGCCTCTGTCGACACGACGGGACCTTCTGTTAGCCTAAAAGGGGCCTCTGTCAGCCTCACGAGGCCCTCAGTAGGGGTGAGGAGTTCTTGACCTGAGGGGGGGTATTCACCTTACTTGAAGGGGCGCTTGATCAGCGTTAGGGGCCCTCTGTCAGTTTTATGAGGGCCAGCCTCTGTCGAACTAATGGGGCCCTTGTGGGCCCGAGGTTCCCTCGTCGTCATGAGGTGCGAGTTTTTCCTTTCGTCTATTATGGAGTCAGTGGTTTGGTCTCAGGGGGCACTGAAATCTTTGTCGGCTCTGAGGGGTCCTCTGCTGAAATGGAGGGCTCCAATCGTCTCATTTAATTCACGTAACACGTCCTACCAAAGTAGTAATATCAATATTTTTAGCTAAAGTAAAAATTAACGGTGTCTTTTTAGCAACTTTAAATGCATTCAGTTTTAGTTGCAAGACACTCGTAATGCGGGTATGGCGCTCGCTGTTGGTGAGTGGCTATCATACGGCGTCTGCTTAAGTCACGGTCGTTTATTATAGCATCTCACTTTAAAGATTTTTAAGTAAGGACGTAAGGAGCATTGTAAGGTATATCTAATTTGGAAATGGTATAGTAAGTTTTTAAAAATCGGCTGAAGAATCAGTTTCACCATGAAGTCTATGAGTTGAGGATTATTATGATCCCTCCCAAATGTCTCGAAAGCTGAAACCAAATAACGCGAGGCACACAAATACTAAAATTCAAATAATATTCGTACCGTGCGTTTGGCTGAGGTCATCCCCCCCCACCATCTTGTACTTATAAATACATAATAATTATAAAATAATGAATAATAGTATATTCTGTGGTCAAGTTACCTTCGGCACCAAAGGCAATTTTTGAGAAATTTTTAACTGCTCGCTGACTACAAGTTGCTGCAATGGTGACTCGAATGCCTCAGTTCATTAGGTAACTTTGTTTATTTTGAGCTTTCTATCTTCTGTGTGTGGGATCCTTGCATTGCAGATCCTTGCAGGTGACACGTTTTAAAACTGCGCCACGCCCCGCGTGGAGGGGCGCAGGCTAAAACTGGCTTCCTCCCCGCACTCCCGGGTTTTCTCAAATAAATCACAAAACTATGGCAGGATATCAACATAACTTGCAGTACCTTACATATAGTTCTTACCTCAACTCTACGTTTGCTCCAAGTAAATTGTCAGATGAAATTTAATGCTGTAAATTTAGAGATAATGACCTTTTAATGACGTCGTGTCATGCCATTTTTGGAAAAATGATTAGGTTTGAAATAATCATAGAAATGAAGTTTGAAGGTCGGAACAAAAACGGCAGCTTAAGGTAGGAAATAACATGTCCTTTCAACAAGACAAGTCCAGGTCTTCACAATTTTGAGTTTTTGATCCCTTGAATTTTTTCCCAAAAAATAATCACAAAACCGAAATGTTTAAAATATTTAAAACAAAACGGAATATATATGAGAGAACAAAGCATGGACGATACTTTCACCAAATTGCAAAAAATGACTCCCAAGTATAAGTATATCATAACGTTATATAAACTTGTATTGACCAGATATAGACAAACAAATGCCACGGGTGTATTTCTGAGACAAAACTGGATTTGCAATGCATGTTGTATAGTCTATATACTTATTCAAAATTTCACAATTGACCTGATATGACTGAATTTGAGCTTTTTAATTATGTCAGATGCGATATTGGCTCGTACTATCAAATAATACATCTAAAATCAACCTTAAGAAAACATGTGTCCGCACTCGCATGAATTCCGTGACCTTTTGCCAACAGGGACCTTTTGTGACCCGATCTTGCTTGACCTTCTGCTTACAATTTATATTTTGCTTTAATGCGGGAGATTCATTATATCTTTTAATATTTTTGGTGGCAAAATAGTCTCAATCTAGAGCTTTGGAAGCAATAAGAACCGAAAAAATAAAAATATCTGGCATTGTGACCTTCTACCTGACCTGTGACCTGAACATTTTACCCTTTTTTAAAAGAAAAATGTGGTGTATATTTTGGATGCGTTTCCATTGAGAGCTTTCTATTTACCGCCTAGCGCGTCCCGCTGGTTTATTGGTTTGGAAGATAACGAGGGGGCAGAATCTGCCCCCAAGCGGGGCGCGTTCGGCTGGAGACCCAGCGGGCGCGGATTAATACAGAGTGTTTTAGGTCCCAGGGTAAGATTCTGCCAAAAAATCGTTATTATTCAGAATAGGTAATAGTGAGTGGTATAACACATCAGAAGTTAGCAGCGCCCTAAAACCCAACCCGAATCACCATCACCACTACACCCGGAATAAGTAGTTGAAATGGTGATACCGAAGCTAAAATTTGTCGGGGGCCCTGTGTCCATGGGGGGCCCCATGTATGCGCCAGGGGGCCCAAATCACTGACTGCGGGTGGTACCTTGGCGAAATCCTGGATACGCCCTTGACCCGTTCAGGGTAGGGCACAGCAGAGGCGTCATAGCTTTCTCTATACCCGTTCAGGGTAGGTCACAGTGTAAATAAGTTTTGGGTCACAGCCACAAGATCAGTGTCAATTAAATTATAAACGCGGATCTCTTAACGCAGTTTTCCAACCCAACTACCTCTTACTATGGCAGAGGTCAGTGGGGAGCTAACATTGGTATGTGATGTTATGTCACAAAGCGTATCAAGTTTCGCCGAAGTCGAATAAGGTCGGGTAATGTCTTGGGCGATTTGACGTGGAATGTTCTTTAGGCATGATCCCAAAAAATGCGGGATACTTTGCATATAGTGTTGAAACCCTTCAATGAGTGAGAGCCCGTGATGTGACAAAGTAGTGACTAACGCAGACGATGTGTCTGATTGCAGGCGAGTGAGTAACTCTGTGCAGTACGCGTCGGCAGCTCGATCCAGGTGTTGCCGACACGCGTGGTTTGCCACCCAATCCAATACCGCACCGCACGGTACGAGACGTGTGCTAAGGACAAGTTGCAACAAGCACGAAATGTTACAGGTACACTAGCAGGACTGCAGGCAGTGGAACACACCCAGTGACGGGACGTGAATTCCTGTGAAAATGGCCACAGTCGTACACACACATCGTACTATGCCGTGTCAGGGTCGCGCCAAACTGATGAAATACATTGACCACTGCACGCACGCATGTTGCCCTGTGTTTTGTCGCAGCTGTCTTTGGGTGCTACTTAGGTGCTACTCACACCACCCCTGTGTTTTGTCGCAGCTGTCTTTGGGTGCTACTTGGGTGCTAGGTGCTACTTAGGTGCTACTCACACCACCAACGTGTCGAATGGCGCCATACCCCGAGCTCGTATTCCATCACATACGTCTCGGCTGATGTGCAAAGGGCTCGGAAGTATTACCCAACCATCATTGATTATGCCCGTAGAAAGTAGCGTAATATCGAAATGATTGTGGTACAATCCTTGTGTGGATTCCACATTTTCAGGGATTTATAATGCATTGTCTTTCACGTTAAATTTGCTTGGGATAAACATGGCAGCAGCGTTGTATTTTTTCTTTTGCTTCCCCGTTGCCCCTATTTTGTCATGTAGATCGTGTCAAAGGGACACTGCCACCTTAACATTAGATTTAAGTTGAGATAGCCATTTTGCGTGCTTGCCATTGAAATTATGTATGGTATAAGTTAAAACAACCACTGAGGTCGAATTACAAACAAATTCGAGTTTGGTTTTGACATCTGTAACATCTCAGTCCCCAGTGTATTTGAACGGGGACCTTGATCCGATGTCGTCGTTTCTGTTTACTCAATGTTGATTACAGTCGATTTGTTTTACCTTTGGCAATACATTAGCCATACATTAGTCATGTTTATGGCAGTGTGAAGGTTTTCTTAATTTCCCAAAATTCCTTCAAATGACGTCATCAGCCCAAATATTAAAACGTAACTTTTAATGAAATTGAGCAATGTTTGTGAGAAATAAATGTCATAATCGTGTTCGGCAGCAATCACTTCATATAAAGCATCACAAGCGGCGTACATTTGAAAACTTTTGGGAAGGTGGCAGTGTCCCTTACCCGCGCACTGCAGGGGGGGTGATTTCCGCCCCCTCAGGTTTTTCAGGAGAAGCGGAAAAACGGCGGTGCGCAGCGCCGCCAAATTTCGTACACCTGTTTGGGCATCAATTACCCACACTTTGGAAAAGTTTTAACTTCAGGTCATCTCAGNCGGTCTGGGGACCTTCGATCGGCTTGAAGGGGCCGTCTGTCGATCTGAAGGGGCCGTCTATCGGTCTGAGGGGGCCGTCTGTCGGTCTGAGGGGGCTGTCTGTCGGTCTGTCTGAGGGGGCCCCCTGTCGTTCTGTCTGAGGTTGCCCTCTGTCAGTCTGTCTGAGGGATCCCTCAGTCGGTCTGTCTGAGAGGGCTCTCTGTCGATATGTCTGCAGGGGTCCTCTGTCGGTCTATCTGAGGGGCCCTCTGTCGGTCTGTCTGAGAGGACCCTCTGTCGATCTGTCTGAGGGGGCCCTCTGTCGGTCTGTCTGGAGGTCCCACTGTCGGTCTGTCTGAGGGGGCCCTCTGTATGTCAGCTTGAAGGGGCCCTCTGTCGGTCTGTCTGAACGGGGCCCTCTGTCGTCCTGTCTGAGGGGGCCCTCTGTCGGTCTGTTTGAGGGGGCCCTCTGTCGTTGGCTAATGGCCTTGAGGGGGCCCTCAGTTGTACCTGCTTGAGGGGGCCCTCTGTCGGTGGCTTGAGGGGGCCCTCCTGTCGGTCGGCTTAAGGGGGCCCTCCCTGTCGGTCAGGGCTTGAGGGGGCCCTGTGTCGGTCGGCTTGAGGGGGCCCTCTGTCGGTCCGGCTTGAGGGGGCCCTCTGTCGGTCGGCTTGAGGGGGCCTGGTGTCGGTTCGCTTGAGGGAGCCCTCTGTCGGTCGCTTGAGGGGGCCCCTCTGTCGGCCGGCTTGAAGGGGCCCCTCTGTCCGGTCGGCTTGAGGGGCCTCTGTCGGTCTCGAGGACCTGTTCGGTTCTCGGAGGACCTGTTTCGATCTCAATGGGGCCCTCTGTCGGTACAGGGGCAGTCCTGTCGGTCTGAGGGGCAAGACTATAGTGCGAGGGGGTCTGCTGTCCACCCTGATGGAAAACTCTGTCGGTCTGAGGGAGCGAGGGTCACTCCCTGTCGGTGTGAGGTTGTCCTTCTGTCGGCATGAGGGGTTCTGCGTGGGCATGTGAGGTCCTCTGGTGGCCCAAGGAATCCCTCGGCCAGCTTCAGGGAACCACTTTTGGCCCGACGTGGTCCTCTGTCACCTTGAAGGGGCCCCTGAAGAGGCCCTTTGTAGGCCTATGTCGGCATGAGGGGCTCTGTGGTGGCCTTCAACCAGCTTGGGGGATCCCTCCGACCCGGCGGACCCTCTAGCCGCCTAAGTGAGCCTTCGACCAGCTTGAAGGAGTCTCTTTCGACACGACGGGACCCTCTGTGAGCCTAAAGGGCCTCTGTCAGCCTCACGAGGCCCTCAGTAGGGGTTGAGGAGTTCTTGACCCTGGAGGGGGGTCTCCCACCGACTTGAAGGGGCCCTTGTCAGCTTAAGGGGCCTCTGTCAGTTTGAATAGGGCCACCCTCTGTCGACCTTAATGGGGCCCTTGTCGGCCCGAGGTTTCCCTCAGTGTCATAGGGGAATTTTTCTCGGTCTAATTAGAGTACACGTGGTTGGTCTCAAGGGGCACTGAAATCTTTGTAGGTCTGGAGGGGTCCCTAAGCTGTAAATTGGAAGGCTCCAATCGTCCTCATGTGAATTCACGTACAGTCTAGGGTCAATGTTATGTCCGTGCAACAGTTCTGTCCACTGTTTCTGCCTCTGTTTGTCGGTGCTGCACGGGCAGTGGAAATCCAATGCAATTAACCTCTAGCCTCTCCCCCGGTTTATCAGGGGCGAGGGCAAAAATAGTTCAATAGATTTTAACTGATGTAGCACCGACAAATACACCGAATATTCAAATTTGACATTGAACAACGGGTGTGCTTAAGCCAAAAGCTTTTTAAAGAATAACTTTCTCGTTAGCTTCCGTCAGACGAAAACAAACATCGCTCCAGGGAATGGAGGATTTATTCGAATAGAGCACTGAAAGTACTGCTACTAGCCGTTCTCACGAAGGATTTATTCACCGGGATCATCGTCATCGGTTGAGGTGATGAAGTGGACAGAACATTTGCCCTAGACTGTACTACCAAGTAGCAATCATCAATATCTTTAGCTAGTAAAAATTAACGGTGTCTTTTTAGCAATTTTAATGCATTCATGTTTAGTTGCAAGCCACTCGTAATGCGGGTGTGGTGCTCGCTGTGGTGAGTGGCTATCATACGGCGTCTGCTTAGTCACGGTCCGTTTATTATAGCGTCTCACTTTATAGATTATTAAAGTAAGGACGAAGGAGCATGTAGGTATATCTATTTGTGTATAATAATTTTTTTAACAAAATCGGCTGAAAGAAATAAGTTTCACATGAAGTCCCTATGCAGTTAAGGATTATTATGAATCCCTTCCAATGTCTCGAAAGCTGAACACAAATAACCGAGGCACAAAAATAACTAAAAGTTAAAATTCATATTCGTACCGTGCGTGGCTGAGGTCATTCCCCTCCCCCCACCATCTTGTACCTATAAATACATAATAATATAATAATAAATAATAATATATTCAGTGGTCAAGTTACCTTCGGCACCAAAGGCAAATTTTTGGGAAATTTTACTGCTGCTGACTACAAGTGCTGATGGTGACCGAATGCTCAAGTTTCATTAGGTACTTTGTAATTTGAACTTTCTATCTTCCTGATGTGTGGGGATCCCTTGCATTGCAGATCCTTGCAGGGTGACAACGTTTTAAGCCGCGCCACGCCGCGCTGGAGGGGCGCAGGCCAATCTGCTTCCTTCCCTCCCACTCCGGGTTTTCTCAATAAATCCAAAACTATGGCAGATATCAACACATGACACTTGCAGTTACCTTACATATAGTTTTTACCTCAACTCTACGCCTGCTCAATAAATTGTGATGAAATTAAATGCTCGTACTTAGAAGATAATGACCTTTTAATGACGTCATGTCATGCCCATTTTTGTTGGAAAAACGATTAGGTTTGAATAATCGTAGGAAATGGAAGTTTGAAGCGGAACAAAAACGGCAGCTTAAGGTAGGAAATAACATTATCTTCAACAAGAAAATCTTAGGTCTTCACAATTTTCAGTTTTTGATCCCTTGAATTCTTTCAGAAAAAATAATCACAAAACCGAAATGTTTAAAAATATTTAAAACAAAACGGAATATATGTGAGAGAACAAAACATGGACGATACTTAAATCAAATTGCAAAAAAAATAGTCCCAAGTATAAATATATCATAACGTTATTTAACCTTGTATTGACCAGATATAGACAAACAAATGCCACAGGTGTATTTCTGAGACAAAACTGGATTATGCAATGCATGTTAAATCTATATATTGTGCAATTTCACAATTTACCTGATATGACCTGAATTTGAGCTTTTATTATGTCAGATTGCGATATTGGCTCGTACTATTAAATAATACATCTAAAAACAACCTTAGAAAACATGTGTCGCAACTCGCATGACTTCGTGGACCTTTCCAATCAGGACCTTTTGTGACCCGATCTTGACCTTGACCTTTGCTTACAATTTTATTTTGCTTAATGCGGGAAATATTTTAATCTTTTAGATTTTGGTGGGCAAAAAATAGTCCTCAATCTAGAGCTTTGGATAGCAATAAGACCAAAAGCTAAAATTCTTGCATTGTTGACCTACCTGAACCGTGACCTGACATTTTACCTTTTTTAAGAAAAAATTGTGTATATTTGGATGCGTTCATTGACACATCCTATTACCGCCTAAGCGGCGTCCCGCTGCGGTTATTGTTTTGGAAGACTAGACGAGTGGTAGATCTGCCCCCCAGCGGGGCGGCGTTCGGCTGGAGACCCCAGCGGGGCGCGGGTTAATACAGAGTGTTTTAGGTCCAGGGTAGAATTCTGCCAAAAAATCGGTAATAATATCCAGAATGGTAATTATGTGAGTGTATACACCTCAGAAGTTACAGCGGCCCTAAACCCAACCCCGAATCACCATCACCACTACACCCGGAATAAGTAGTTGAAATGGTGATACCGAAGCTAAAAAATGTAGGGGGCCCTGTGTCCATGGGGGGCCATGTATGCGCCAGGGGGCCCAAATCACTTACCGCGGGTGGTAACTTGGCGAAATCCTGGATACGCCCTTGGCTGTAGTCGGTTTGAGGGCAGACTAGCTTGGGTCAGCCCCACCACCCGGTCACCCTCCGCTGCCCCCGGGACCCAGCCCTGCCTTTAGCCGTATATAACGGGAACGCCGAGTGGTCAGGGCACCAGTCAACCCAGCGTCCCTCAGCGGTGTACCCACAGCAGCAGCAGCAGTATGAAGGTCGTGGTTATCGCATCGCTTCTGGTGGCCGCCGTCAGCGCCGGCGGCGGACACGGCGGTGGCAACGGAGGCGGACATGGCGGCGGACATGGCGGTGGATATGGCGGCGACTATAATGTCCCGACGTCCTACAAGTTCTCCTACGGCGTCAACGACCCACACTACGGCCCCAAGTTCTCCCACAGCGAGAGCAACGACGGCAAGGCGGCTCAGGGCTACTACAGCGTAGAGCTGCCGGACGGCCGCACCCAGCACGTCAAAGTCAACCTCGGAACCATAACGGCTACGGCGGACACAACGCCGAGGTGACGTACTCGGGCTACGCCTCGCACGGCGGACAAGGCGGACACGGCGGTGGATACGGTAGCGGACACTAGAGCCGTCTCAGCCCCGGCACCGTCTTTGTGACAGACACGGTCCCGCCTTTCTGACCTGTGCTCTGACTCTGTTGATGTCTCTTGCTTGTGTAAAACTTATGTCTCGTGGAAATACTCAACATGTTGTCTTCAGAACGACGCAAACTATGTAAGAATATACATGCTTATATCCACATTTTGTTTGTCGGTCTGGTAACTGTTCAGTTCTATTTAGGACTTTACGTGCTATATATAACATAGTGAGAATACCAAAATGCCTCTGTGCGGAGAAGCGGGCGCTTGCTGTTGCTTCCGGTGGTTTGTAAGCCATCATCCTCTTAGTCTTGCAAGATTAAATACGAACATATTATATATATTCATAAAGTCATGTCAAAGTTAATTTGGGGTGACAACAACGAATCATCGCAGTACACAAAGAAATGTTCTGAAAAAGGTCGATTGAGCATGCGAGATCTCAGCGCACAAATACGGACGAGCAGATACGGATTAAATACGAAATCTAGGAAAATCGAACAAATTATAGTGGTACACAAAGTTCATGAAAAAGATCCGCAAGCCAGATATGACCGCACAATCGTCTAATGTAAAAATTGTGCGTAATAAGAAGTTTCGTGACGGAAATAGTCAAAATAAATTAAAAGTTGTGGTAAAAAAAAAAAAATAGTAATCGTAAAGGACATCTCAGAATTTCATTGGGAGGGAGGTATAGCAGATGTTGCATTTTAATGATGAATTGTGGGTGGAGCGTTAAGGTAGTAAAATACAGTCTTAAAATGTGTGGTCGTCTCGATAAATATGCTACCGGTAGCCAACTGTTTCAAAGCAATTTTGGGTGAAGCACCGTAAGGATCTGGAAAAAAAAAACACGAGGATACGAGCTTATTCGACACTGTGCGGGAAGGACAAAGAAGTGAACCAAACGGATCGCAGCATGTTCTCACAGTATACAAATTACAAAGTATGTACTCTTAAACAGGGGCAGATCCAGAAAGTGGGTTTAGGATTTCGAAATTCCAAAAAGTCTCACACAATCCTGCAAACTGATCGGAACTTGCTTGCTTATGCATCGATAGCTGATTTATAGCAAATGTTCCTTTTTTAAATTTGCTTAGACTTTCTTCTATATTAGGAAATGCGTCCATTTTGCACCGATTTCAGGTGGTTGGAGGAGGGCAATTACCCATTTTACCTAACCGTCGACTCGCCACTGCTCGTAGATAAGCCTGTGTTCATTTCCTGATACAAGAGTCCCTTCTGAATAGTCTCGCTAGGCAAAGAAGCCGTGTGTTTCGGTGTTTGGACTTCTTAAGATCCATAAGGCTCCTCATGCAAAATTACTCTGAAGCAGTTGACTACTGGTGGCATATTTATAGAGACGACCATACATTTAAGCCTATATTTAACAACCTCCATCCACAATCCATCATTGAAAGGTAACATCGGTATATTTCCGTCACAGTGAAGTACTGATATGTTCTCTACGGTTTTAGTTTGTTTTTACCTGCCTTCCTTTTATTATGACTATTTCCGTCAACAAACTTATTATCCCACGCGACCTTCAAATTGGACGAATGTGCGGTCACTGGACCTTTATTCTTTTTTCACGAATACCTTTTTCCAATACATGTTTTTGTGTTCTGTGATAAAAAAAAAATCCAATTAACTTTACTATGATCCATCAATTTATTTAATATGTTCGTCCATATTTAATATTGCAAGACTAAGAGGCCGTTCAACTACAAACCACCGGAGGCACTAGCAAGCGCCCGTTTCTCCGCAGAGGCTGATATTTACATTTTCACTAAATATAGTGTACAAAATGTTTAATAGAACTCAAGGGTCATCTTACCATCGAAAGATTGTTTGTATAAATATGTATATTCTTAACATGGTTTTTGCGTGGTACAAGAAGAAAAACATATTGGGGGGGTATTTACACGAGAACATAGCAGTACACAAACAAGAGACATCAACAGCGCAGAGCCAGTCAGCAAGGCGGGAGCTGTGGCTGCACAAGACGGAGGTGCAGGGCTATGAACGGCTTCTAGTGTTTCCGCGCCGTATCCACCGCCGTGTCCGCCTTGTCCGCCGCCGTTCACCTTTTTCGCCGTGGCGACGGCGTAGCCCGAGTACGTGCCCTCGGGCGTTGGTCCGCCGTAGCCGTACTGGTCCGAGGGTGTAACTTGACGTGCCTGGTGCGGCCGTCCGGCAGCGCCACGCTGTAGTAGCCTGAGCTACCTTACCGTCGTTGCTGCCAGTGTGGGAGAACTTGGGGCCATAGTCGCGGGTCGTCGACGCCGAGGAGAACTTGTAAGACGTCGGGACGTTGTAGTCGCCGCCATATCCACCGCCATGTCCGCCTCCGTTGCCACCGCCGTGTCCACCGCCGGCGCTGACGGCGGCCACCAGGAGCGATGCGATAACCAGGACCTTCATACTGCTGCTGCTGCTGCTGTTGCTGTTGCTGCTGCTGCTGCTGCTGCTGTGGACCGCTGTGAGACGCTGGTTGGACTGGTGCCCTGACCACTCGGCGTCCCCGTTTTATACGGCTGAGGGCAGGGCTTGGTCCCGGGGGCAGCGGAGGGTGACCGGGTGGTGGGGCTGACCCCCGCCACGCTAGTCTGCCCTCACGACCGACTACAGCCGGGTCACGCGGGGGCGAATAGGGTGACCCTGCTGGGCTCAGAAAGAAAAATATGTCCGGAACGTGACACAGTTGTCAGTTTTGGGATAGTGACAACCTCTCAAAGATGTTCAGATGTCTTGAACCCATACAAAACCTGCATCGATGTTAACGGTCGAGAAATTTGCTTGAAAAGGTCAGAGATAAGTAATTACTTAACCCGGCGCCAGTTTCGTTTCGCGTTTTTATCACTTGTTTAGCTATTGTGAAAATTGCTGAAAGAAAGGGGAGCGTTAAAACCCCAGCCAATAGCGGGTTAGTGATCAAACAAAATGTACATTTACCGTTTATGATGATAATGCAAAGTTCCATAAACAATTTGAATCCGTATACTGCGAGACCATTTATTAATTATCAATTTTGTGATTTCATTTGTTTCCAGTTAATGTTGCTAAAGGTTCTTAAATATAAATTATTATTTCGTAATGAATGTTGAACAGTTGAGCACACCAAAAGTCCCAATATACCGCTGTGACTTAACTAACCATATCACAATCGATGCAAGAACATACTGAGAGGAAATTTAAACTAATTTATCAATGTGTTATGTGTATGACTTCTCTGCTTATTGATTTCACTGCAATATTTACGCACTTTTACATGAGTATCATTGTTAACTTGGTAATGTTTTATGTCAGACGTTCAGAAATTTATCAAAATGAATATTGACAAAGTTAAAAGTTTGTATATGGAATAAATAACCATTACTTGTCCAGAGAGTGTGGTCATCAAACAGCAACATATGTGTCACGTTACGGATAGATGCAATATATCCAGCCAGTATTCACTGCAGGTACCCAGCGTGACCTGCCTGTGGTCGGTCGTGAGGGCAGACTAGCTTGGGTCAGCCACACCACCCAGTCACCCTCCACTGCCCCCAGGGACCCAGCCCTGCCCTCAGCCGTATATAACGGGGACGCCGAGTGGTCAGGGCACCAGTCCACCCAGCATCCCACAGCAGCAGCAGCAGTATGAAGGTCCTGGTTATCGCATCGCTCCTGGTGGCCGCCGTCAGCGCCGGCGGCGGACATGGACGGTGGACAATGGAGGCGGACACGGCGGTGGACATGGCGGCGACTACAACGTCCCGACGTCCTACAAGTTCTCCTACGGCGTCGACGACCCGCACTACGGCCGCCACGTTCCCCACAGCGAAGCAACGACCGGCAAGGCGGCTCAGGGCTACTACAGCGTGGCGCTGCGCGGAACGGCGCGCACCCAGCACGTCAAGTACATCTCGGACCAGGTAACGGCTACGGCGGACACAACGCCGAAGTGACGTACTCGGGCTACGCCTCGCACGGCGGACAAGGCGGACACGGCGGTGGACAAGGTGGACACGGCGGCGGATACGGTAGCGGACACTAGAGACGTCTCATAGCCCCTGCACCGTCTTTATGATAGACACGGTCTCGCTTTTCTGACCCGTGTTCGGGTTCTGTTGATGTCTCTTGTTTGTGTACTGCATATGTTTCGTGTAAAATACTCAATATGTTGTCTTCTGCACCACGCAAACCATGTAAGAATATACATGTTTATATCCACGTTATATTTATCGGTCAGATGACTGTAGAGTTCTATTGAGGACTTAACGTGCTATATACATAGTGAGAATACCGATATGCCTCTGCGCGGAAAAGCGGGCGCTTGCTGCTGCCTTCGGTGGTTTGAAGGCCAGCACCCTATTATAGTCTTGCAAGATCAAATACGAACATATTAAGTATATTAATGGAATCATGTCAAAGTTAATTTGGGACGACAAGAAAACAAAATCGCAGTACATAAAGACACGTTCTGGAAAAATGTCGATTGAACATGCGAGATCTGAGCCCACAATTACGAAGGAGCATATATGGATTAAATACGGAGCCTTGGGAAATCGAACACATTATCGCGGTAAACAAAGACACGTTCATGAAAAAGATTCATAAGCCAGATGTGACCACACAATCATCCAGTGTAAAGATTGCGTGGGGTAAGAAGTTTCTTGACGGAATTAGTCAAAATAAATGGAAAGCTGTGGTGAAAAACAAACTAGTAATCGTAGAGGACATCTCAGTATTTCACTGAGAGGGATATATGTCGAGTCGATGTTACATTTGAATGATGGATTATGGGTGGAGCGTTGAGGTAGTTAAATATATGCTTAAAATGTGTGATCATCTCGATAAATTTGCTACCGGTAGCGAACTGCTTCAAAGCAATTTTGTGTGAAGAGCCGTATGGATCTGGAGAAAAACAAAACACAGGAAAATACGAGCTTATTCGACACGATGCAGAAGAGAAAAAGACGGAAACCAAGCGGATCGTGTAGCATATTTTTACAGTATAAAATTACGTATGTATTGGTAGACACAGGCAGATTCAGAACGTGCGAATTAGGGATGGCTAAGTTCCCAAAAATGTCACACAATTCTGCAAACCTATCGGAACTTGTTTGCTTATGCATCGATAGCTGATTTAAATCAAACTTTCCTCAGTAAAATGTGCTTAGACGTTCTACTATAATAGGAAATGTGTCAATTTTATACCAATTTCAGGCGGTTTGGGGAGAAGGAATTGCTTATTTTACTCATCTGTAGACCTGCCACTGCTCATAGATAAGCTTCTGTTCATTTCCTGACAAAACAGTCCCTTCTCCATATTATCTTTAGGCATATAATCCGTGATTTTTTTATCAAGGTTCATACGGCTCCTCATCCAAAATCACTGCGAAGCAGTTGACTAATGGTGGCATATTTATAAAGACGACCACACATTTAAGCCTATATTAAATTACCTCCACCCACAATCCATCATTGAAAGGTAACATCAGCTCATCTCCGTCGCAGTGAAGTGATGATTGTCTTCTACGATTATTAATTTGTTTTTGTTCAATGCTTTCCATTTATTTTGACTATTTCCGTCAATAAACTTCTTACCCACGCGATCTTTAAATTGGACGAATGTGCAGTCACATACTAAACCTTTTTCCTTTTTCCATGAGGATCTTTTTCCGAGACTTGTCTTTGTGTACTGCGATAAATAAGTTATCCCCGATTAACGTTTACATGATCCTATTCATGTACTTAATATCTTCGTCCACATTTAATCTTACAAGACTAAGAGGGCCTTGAACTACGAACCAACGAAGGCACTAGCAAGCGCCCGTTTCTCCGTAGTGGCATAATAACATTTTCACTAAATGAAGTGCCCAAAATGTTTAGTAGAACTCAAGGGCCATCTGACCGACAAATAAGATGTTTGAATGCATTCGTATATTTTTACATGGTTTGCGTGGTTCAGAAGACATTATATTGAGTATTTACACGAGACATATGTAGTACACAAGCAAGAGACACAAACAGAGCCAGGGCATGGGTCAGAAAGGCGGGTCCATGTCTGTCATAAAGGTGATACTATGAGACGGCTCTAGTGTCCGCTGCCGTATCCACCGCCGTGTCCAACTTGTCCACCGCCGTGTCCGCCTTGTCCGCCGTGCGAGGCGTAGCCCGAGTACGTCACCTCGGTTGTGTCCGCCGTAGCCGTACTGGTCCCGAGGGTGTACTTGACGTATTGTGCGTGCTGGTGCGGCCGTCCGGCAGCGCTCACGCTGTAGTAGCTCCTGAGCCGCCTTGCCGTCGTTGCTCTCGCTGTGGGAGAACTTGGGGCCGTAGTGCGGGTCGTCGACGCCGTAGGAAAACTTGTAGGACGTCGGGACGTTGTAGTCGCCACCATATCCACCGCCATGTCCGCCTCCGTTGCCACCGCCGTGTCCACCTCCGCTGCCACCACCGTGCCCGCCGCCGGCGCTGACGGCAGCCACCAGGAGCGATGCGATAACCAGGACCTTCATACTGCTGCTGCTGCTGTGGGTACACCGCTGTGGGACGCTGGGTTGACTGGTGCCCTGACCACTCGGCGTCCCCGTTATATACGGCTTAGGGCAGGGCTGGGTCCCCCGGGGGCAGCGGAGGGTGACCGGGTGGTGGAGCTGACCCCTGCCAAGCCAGTCTGCCCTCACGACCGACTACAGCCGGGTCACGCGGGGGCGAATAGGGTGTCTTTGTTTGGCCCAGAAAGGAAAATATGTCCGCAACGTGACACAGTTGTCAGTTTTGGAATAGGGACCACTCTCAAAGATGTTTAGATGTGTTGAACTCATACAAAACCTACATCGATGTTAACGTCGAGAAGTTTGCTTAAAAAAGTCAGAGATAAGTAATTACTTAACCGGTATTGGCTGGGGTCTCAGCCAAACGCCATTGGCTAGGGGGGCGTGTTTTGCCCCCTCGTTATCTTCCGAACCAATATCCGCAGCGAGACGCGCAAGGCGAAAATCGAAAGCTCTGAATGAGATCTAGCTAAACAACACGCAAAATTGTCGAAATGAGATCACATTCCAGGTCACAGTCAGGTCAAATTTAAAATGTAAAATATTTGATTGTTGAGCCATAATTTCCATCCAAAGCTTTACATTGAGACTATTATCGCAAAAAGTGCTCTCAAAGTCATGATGCATCTCCAGTATCAATATAAATGAAATTGTCATTAAAGGCCAATATTAGGTCAAATCAGATCACTATTGCCAAGAGGTCATGCGAAGCATGTTGTACAGGTATCTTACACATTTAATTCGATTTTAGTAGTCATTTGCAAACCTGGCCTGATATAAGGTCAAGGCCAGGTCATAAAAGGTCAAGATGTGGAATGGATGAATATAAATACAAAAGGCATGCTTATAAAACAGTTTTGTCTAACAAATACAGTGATGTCATTTATTTTTATGTATCTGGTTCAAAAGGTCCAAAAAACGTAGTTTCAAAAATTTACGTCATGAGGTACTCTTACTTGGGAGACATAAGTCATTAAAAAATACAGATATTTCTTTGAAGTTCGGTTTTGGTATTACACATATGTGGTTCTCTTCATATATTCCAATTTGTTGAACATATAAGAAAATTAGAGCATTCCTCCATTCTTTTGCATTTGTGGGGTCAAAAAAAATCCCAGATAGCCATTTTCTACACTTGGTTATTGGCGATCTTCTTATGATTTATTTGAATTCTGCTTTAAGAATGGCTTTTGTACAGCTTGTTAAAGTTTAGCTGATATTTGTATCAAAGTCGTGTGTAGCAAGAAGTGACACAAGTAAATTTCATATCACTAAAAAAATCGACGATTATTTTTTGCAATAAAGACATCAAATTGATCTAGAAGAAGATCTAGGGAACCTGATGTTTCGCGTTGGTATCACTGTGTTTTAGCTATTGTGAAAATTGCTGAGTGGGGTGGGGGCGTTTTTCTCCCCCCAGCCGATATCGGGTTAGTGATCGAACAATAATTGCAATTGTCGTTGATCATGATAATGCAAAATTCCAAAACGTTTTGAATCCGTATACTGTGAGACCATGATTTAATTATAAATGTTGTGTTTTAATTTGTTTACAGTTAATGCTGCTAAAGGTTATTAAATTATAACTTATTATTTCAAAAAGTCCCAACATACCACTATGATTTTTATGAGTCATGACTCAACTAACCTTGTTACAATCGATGCAAGAATAAACTGGGATGAAAATTAAAGTCATTTGTAAATGTTAATGGATTCAATGCTTATTGATTTCACTGCAATATTTACGGAATTTTGCATGAGAATCCGAGTTAGTAGTAATGTTTTATGTCAGACGTTTCAGAAATTCATTAAAATTAATACTGACATGGTTTGTATATGGATTGAATTATTACAACATATCCAGAGAGTGATGTCATCTAAGAAATCGACGACATTTGTCGTTGATTTCTTAATTCCATATGTTATGTGTCACGTTACGGACAGATAACGTATATCAAGACAGTATTCACTGCGGGTGACCCGCGTGACCCGTCAGTAGTCGGTCGTGAGGACAGACTAGCTTGGGTCATCCCCACCACCCGGTCACCCTCCGCTGCCCCCGGGATCCAGCCCTGCCCTCAGCCGTATATAACGGGGACGCCGAGTGGTCAGGGCACCAGTCCACCCAGCGTCCCACAGCAGTGTACCCACAGCAGCAGCAGCAGCAGCAGTATGAAGGTCCTGGTTATCGCATCGCTCTGGTGCCGCCGTCAGCGCCGAGGCGGACACGGCGGTGCAATGAGCGGACACGGCGGTGGACACGGGCGCGACACGCGCGGACACGGCGGTGACATGGCGCGACTACAACGTCCCCGACGTCTACAAAGGTTCTCTTACGGCGTCGACGACCCCGCCCACTACGGCCCAAGTTTCCCACAGCGAGAGCAATGACGGCAAGGCGGCTCAGGGCTACTACAGCGGCACGCTGCCGACGCCGCACCCAAGCACGTCAAGGTACACTCGGACCATACGGCTACGGCGGACACAACGCCGAGGTGACGTACTCGGGCTACGGGCTCGGCACGGCGACAAGTCGGACACGGCGGTGGATACGGCAGCGGACACTAGAGCCGTCTCATAGCCCTGCACCACCCTTTGTGACAGCCACGGTCCGCCTTTCATGACCCGTGCTCTGCTCTGTTGATGTCTCTTGTTGTGGTTACTACATAGTCTGTGTAAATACTCAAACACGTTTTCTATGAACCACGGAAAAACCATGTAAGAATATACATGTTTATATCCACACTGTATTTGTCGGTCAAATGACTGTAGAGTTTTGTTGGGGACTTAACGAGCTATATAACAAATACCAACGAGCAGATACGGATTAAATACGAAATCTGGGAAAATCGAACAAATTATCGTAGTTCACATAGCCAAATTCATGAAAAAGATCCGTAAGCCAGATGTGAACGCACAATGGTCTAATATAAAAATTGCACGTAGTAAGAAGTTTCTTGACGGAAATAGTCCAAATAAATTAAAAGCTGTGGTAAAAAACAAACTAGTAATCGTAGAGGACATCTCAGAATTTCATTGGGAGGGAGTTACATTCGCAGATGCAGATGTTAGATGGGAGATGCAGATGTTACATTTAAATAATGAATTGTGTGTGGAGCGTTAAAGGGAATAGTTCACCTTGAAAAAAAAGCTCAGAAATGATGAAGAGAAACAAGAAAATTAAGTATCATATTACTAGTAAGTCAAAGGAAACCTATATTTACCGGAGAAAGCAAATTAAAATGTCTCAATTATTGTGACAATTCAGATTTTTTTCCTACAAAGTAATGCCGAAATTCAAGCTGGGCTTGAGAAGCACGCAACGTCTCGATTTAGTGAGATGCGTGTCGTATACATGGTGACTTGCCCAAGTTAACTTGTTGAAGATGCTGAAAATTACAACGCTTTGAAAACCATACAGTACCTTGCTTTTAAAGTTAAGTATTCTCACTATTCATTTCACTATAAAGATGTAGTGTCCGCCACCGTCGTACACTGTCCCGTGCTCTGGGCGTCCGTCTGGATTAGTGTCACAAGGTCATGACGGTCTACACTCACTGGCGTACCGTTCTCGCCGGTTCGGTCTATCACTCAGCCGGCGGCCAATCATAACACGGCCAGCGCGTATGGTACGAGGTGGGGTTCGGTGAGTGGGAGGGACAGATCAACAATTTGTACGCGAGTTTGAACGTTCAGACCAGCGCTGAACGCTACGCATACGCTAAGAACGTGGTTTAGAAAAATGTTTTTATAGAAGATTTAAAACATCAAAATCACTATGCAAGATTACCTGACAAAATTCATTCTTGCATTAAAAAAGAATTGAGGTACTTGAAAAACAGATGGTTTTGTTCAGCACACACTTTCCCCAGTCTACGTCATCTGTGCGTCATAATCATACGTCAACTCAGCCAAAATCAGGCAATCAGCGATTGGAGTTACCGTATTACCCGCGTCCAGACTTTTAGGACTGAATATTAAGTAATTAAGAGTTCTTGGAAAATTGTGAAAGCTCACAAGTCTTTTCGAGCATTGCGCCACAACTTGGCTATCTCAACTCAAAACCCTATGTTAAAGGTGAACTATTCCCTTTAAAGGGATNCCCCCCTACGCCGCGCGTTCGGCTGGAGACCCCTACGCCGCGCGGGTTAACTTACACATATTTTTCCTATAAGATCATTGTTTTCCACGTTTAGTGCATGATCGCGCTGGTGGCATATGCATTTAGCACATTGAATGCCCCCAGATTCCTGCGGGAGAGGCCTTTGCCTCTGATGCCTCCTGGATTCGCCAGTGGCGTTGAAAAGGCCCCTTCCCAAGCATTAAAGGGCCAAACCAAACGGATAAAAAGACACGTTTCAAGGATGGAAAATGCAGTATGACATGTATGGCATGGCCCCATGGGTCATACCATACATGTACATACTATAGGTACTAACTTTTAGGAGCTGGAGTTAGCAAATTGCCATATCAACTTTGGAACCAGTGACAACAATTGTTGAATCAGCTATAATCCAACCTTGGAATATTTTTTAGGTCCCCAGACAACCTGGATACCTTAAATCTAATGCCCGCGGAGACGGGCGCGAATAGTTTTTTGTCTTATGCCCTGACAATGCATTCTCATCAATGTGCAAAAGAGTAGGAACACTGTGTTGAAGGCTAAGTTTTCGTTGTTTGGAGAAAATCGGACCTATCGCGTTCCAAGAGTTGTGGTCCGGCCATTGTTCGGTTTTTATATTTTTAAATTGGTTTTTCAAAAAGGTCATAATGGTTAACCAAGGGTCACTATTGACAATATGGCTGAGAGTTTTTCGTTTGTTCCTAGCATCGCATTGCGTTTTTTGTTTTGTAAAGAAAAATCGAGGCCCCGAGCGCGATTCCTGAGTTTGGGCTTGGCATGGAGGTGGTTTTTTGGTTTTATTGGTTTTTCAAGGTCATAATGGTTACCTAGGGTCACCAATTTCAGAACGGCTAAGTTTTTTGTTGTCCTGAATCGATTGGTGGTAATTTGAAGAAAATCGACCCAGCGGTTGCTGAGTTTGGACTTGGTATTTCACATGGCTCTGTTTTAGTGTTGTCCGTTGCGAAGTATGTAGGCAGTGGGCAGTGGCACACTATGTTTGAAGTGTATAATTTTTTCCAAAGCCTGCAATAATTCCAAATTCAATGAACAGCAATTATTCCAAAGATTTCACCAAAAAGCACGTCGCTTAAAATCAAAATTATAACATCCTTTTGTCAATTTAGCGTTCGTATTTCCATCGAGTATCCATGAATCTCGTGTTGAGCGCCATCTATTGCTGAAGACATCGCTAGCGCAGCATTTGCTTGTCGTTATAGGTGTCGCTGGTGTACCCAGTCCCAGCGCGTCGGCGAACTGTGCAGTGTGCTCGCTTATCTTCAGATCTCAGACGGTAGACGGGAATACCACAGTATCCCTCAGATGGGAGAGCCACTGAAATTTCCATACACGATTTGGCATCTAAGGATTGGAGTTTCGATTCGCCCGCAAAACCAATACTACTAAGACACACCCATGTTACAGGTGTTAGAGCGGTAGTCAAGAAGGAAAAACGTGAATACACGTTATTTTAACAATTGGAACATTCACCATGAATGATAAGTGAAACCAATAACATTTAAGACGAACAAGGCAGAAGAGATAACTGTAAATAGTATATTTGACTGAAAACGATGTAAATTTAAAAGCATACACGTCCTTAATTCAAATTAAAACCATGTCTCAGGTTCGTTTAACTTTTACAAAGCAAGGTCTAAAAACATTCAACGCAACGATTTGTTACTTGATACCTGGAATAAATCACATTACCACGGCAATCAAAGGCTACACTACAACACCTTTCGTTACCAACGCCACCGAGATGTAGCCAGCACAGAAACCACCAGGAGCGACGCCACCCAAAGCCACAGCCGATCCCGCGAACCCTCATCCATCCAGCAAACCACGCTTCTGCAATGTGCATCATCCCACACAGTATATTCTCTCACCTGCACATGACCGCGCGTACACGCCGCAGTTTCTTCAAAATATGTATTCATATAGCAACAATCATAGCCGTGAATTTATAAATACGCAACGGCCGTCGGTCAGTGGGAGCGGATGCATCACGCTCCTCTCCCCATCTCTCTCTCCTCTGCTGACTCTCATGTTGGCGTGTGACCTCAGGGAAGCAGCGGACAGCGGCCACGTCGCCGTCGCTGCACACACGCATACCACACCGCACAAGCACCCAAGCAGCGCGGCCGGCGCGTGGATGCCCGGCCTAAACGAGGGATAAACAAGGGTCGGGCGGGGACGCCGGCGGGCGGGGGCGTCGGTCGGAGGGTCACGCACGCAGGGACCGCGGGTTCCACCGCCCGCACACATACAGCCCGGACGAGGGGGCGGCCCGGTGGTAGGGAGCACATCACGATCTCCCGGGACAGGCCACGGGGCGATTCACGGGGCGCCGCGGCATCATATACGTCCCGGACAGCCCGAGACACTCGATGCCAAATCACTGCCCGTCACGCGTCACGCGTCATCACGCCATTCACGTCACGCCACGCCCATCATGTCACGGTCACGTCACGGCGCCGCGTCGCGTCTGGCCGCCAGCACCGTCTCTGTAGTTAGTCTGTGCGCGAGTGCGGCGTTACTCTATTTTGGTCTGGCGCTTCTGCAAGGCAGCGGCCAAGTCGTTCTGCAGTGCGGCCTGGCGTCGCTTATCCTCTAGCGGGGCCACGGATCGCAGCCCGTTCACGATGTCCCTGGTCTTGCCTAGAGAGAGAGAGGGGCAGGGAGGGTAGAGGTCAGACGGTTATCGTGGCGAAAGTGAAGTAGTTTGGGCTTGCTGAAAGCAGATATCATCGGCCATTGATAATGTATAAGTTCGATGCATGCATAAACTGGTGTTGGGTCATGGTTTTACTGGTTTGTCACTGAAAAGAAAACTTGCTCCGACCAAAGATTATCAGTCCTGACCCCCATTCTGGATACTGTTTAAAAACGCTGTAACACAAAGCTAGAGGCGGAATATTGAAGATGAGTGTAATGTAAACCTTAGATGCAAACTGCACGTATGCCAAATGCGAGGCCTGATCGGTGTTTATAACCATTAAATTGTCCTTTATTCGTTACAACACCACTGGTTACAATACATACATTCTATCGTAAATCTAGCAATACGATTCTGCAATATTTTGCCGTAATTTCATTGCCCCAGATTGCTCACCACACAGAAACCAACGACCCCGTGCCGCACGAGTATTTACTCAACGCCAATCCACATCCAAAATAGCCGAATAACTGTCCCCAATCCAACGGTCGGCTTACCACCCGTCAGTTTGAGTTGGGTATCAGAAGCCAAACAAGCGGCACAGATTAGATTGGCATTGGAAATGGCCGGCGTTTGCACACCACTTGGCGACGTGAAAATGAAAGGCTCCTGAAGCCTGGTTCAGTCGCAGCAAACATTGGCATTGCACTTTGGTATTGGTATTGCACTTTGGTATTGGTATTGCACTTTGGTATTGGTATTGCACTTGTTATAGACAAAGGCACCTATTATCTACAAGTGTTTCGAGAATCATATGCAAATGCAATGCACATCAATACGGGGGCTGATATTTTCCGCTCAATGTCATATATATATATATATATATATATTTAAAAAAAAATGATTCGTAGGCGTGACTCGTCGGTATAACAATATAGCAAAAAGGCACACCAAAGTAGATTTCGTACTATAGCTTCTACGCCGGACTCACTAAATAAATATCGTACTCACATGCCATATCTACCACACACCACACCAATTATAGCTACCACATACCACAGCACCATAGCTATGTCTACACCACGTCATCAGCAAGACTCACTGAAGTAGATCTCGTTGAGCGTGTTGCGGATCTTGTTCTCCATGTCCTCGACCAGCCGGCCGATGTTGGCAATGTGAGGCGACGTTTCGCTGACCACACGGCCGTCTTGTTTCAGTCCCTGCAAGAGACGAGGATCCACGTACGGACTACAGATCAGTGCGGGGACAGGGGCAACCACACACGAACCAAAAGGCGAGACGACGAAGAGGGTCCACAAGACGCTGAGCCCGAAAGGCGCAGAACAGAGAGGGCAACGCGGCCAGAAAGGGCGAGACCGAGAGGACCACAAGCATCAGAAAGGGCAGAAACGAAGAGGGCTCAGACGCGAGCCAGAAGGCGAGACAGAGAGGATCACACGGCAGTCAAAAGGCAAGACAGAGAGGAATCACAACAAACAGTCAGAAAAGGCGAGGCAAGAAAGAGAGACCACACACAGTCAAGAAAGGCGTCAGACAGAGAAGGCTAGACCCACGACGCACAGCAGAGAAAGCGAGACAGAGAGGTACCACGACAAGCAAGTCCAAAGGCGAGACAGAGAGAGGCACCTAACCACCAACGCGCCGTCAGAAAAGCGCGAGGACAGGAGAGGACCAAAAAGCCAGTCAGAAAGGCGAGACTCATGAGGGTCAGACCCGGATCAGAACTCCAGCGCGCGGGAAGGTGGGCTACCCTGGGGTCAAGCAACAGGCAAGACGCCGGCTGTGGCTAAGAGACAGCCCGGTGCAGATGAACCTTAAAGTACCGCTACCACGAGCGCCAGGGTAATGTGGCGCTGCTGGGGAGACGGATCTGAGGTAATCGCGAGTCCTCCTGGCATTTTGGGACGAATCTGAGGTAAATGGGGCGCTGGGCTTGCGGCACAGCAATCGAGTTAATGTGGCCGGCTCTGAGCCGTGGCGGCGATCAAAAGTAGTGGACGACTGGGCGCTGCCCTGGGGGACATCTATTTGGTATGTAGGCCCTTGGCTAGGATGAATCCTAAGATAATGTGGCGCTGCTCGGCAGCAGTTTTAGCAGGGTAATGGTGGAGGCTGTGGGAAACCAATCATACCATAGTAAATGCTGTGTCGGGCCTTCGGAGGCTTATATAAAGATAATGTGCCGCTGCGGACGCATAGGTATATTGGCGGCCGCCTTGGGACGATCTAAGCTAATAAGCGGCGCTGCTGGGAACGATTCTAAGGTAATGTGGCCGCCTCTGGGTAGCGTTCTGAGTAAGCGGCGGCTGCTGGGGAACGATCAATGGTAATGTGGCGCTGGCTATGGGAACGATTTAAGGTAATGTGCCGTTGGGACGCTTTAAGGTAATGCGGTCTCTGGCTGCGACATCGTGAGGTACATGTGGCGCTGCTTGTGGGACATCTAAGGGAATGTGTTTGGCGTGCGCTGGGGGACGTCTAAGGTAATGTGCGCGAGCTAAGCTACGGGTGACTCTGAGGAACAATACGCTGCTTGGGACGCATTTAAGGTAATGAGTAGGCGCGCCTGCTTTGCGGACGAAAGAGTAACAGGTATGCGCGGGCTGCCCCTGGCGCAACAGCACATCCTAAGGTGAGAGTGCTGGGCGGCTAGGCGCCGGTACGATCTTATCAGGCGTAGATGCCGTAGGGCACCCTGTCGGGGCGGAATCGATCCTGACGTAGGTAAGTGGTGGCCCGGCCTGCCCGAGTGACCGATCCTAAGTATATGTGGGCGGCTCCCGGCGGGAACGATCCCTTAAGTAACAGTGGCGCGCCTGGGGCGGATCTACCGAGTGAGATGTGCGCTCCCCGGGGGGACGATCTAAGGTAATGTGGCGCTGCTGGGGTCGATCTAAGGTAATGCGGCGCTGCCGGGGACGATCTAAGGTAATGTGGCGCTGCTGGGGGCGATTTACGGAGGAGCGATGGGTGATGTGATAAGACGTGAAATGATCAAAAGACTGACGACTTGTTTACACTAGGAAGCGAAACCAGCCGTTGAATATCACCCGCACAGCGCGGTAAATACTTACGGCGACTGAGTATGTATTATATCTAGCATTAGACGGAAACTTAGCATATTGTGATACTCGGGTTATTCGACGACAAATCGACCAAAGGGTGACACCCTCATGCCACTAATTTTTGCCCAAATTGGTACATGGGATTATCTGGGGCACTGACACGAGCTGTTAAAGATTTATCGCAATTTAAGCAGCGCTTACAGAGATATCGTATCAGACGTTTTTGCAAGGCCATGCTGCAGGTCAATATATTTTGTGAGCCTATATCACCGTGAATTTACGACGCAATATCAATAAGTCATATCATTAGAATGCGCAAGAACCATTCTACCATATAGTAGGGATGAGTTTTTCATTTGTTTAAAGGGAAATAATCACATTTTATTTTTAGCAACAATTTCTTAGGCTTCCGTTGAAGTATAACAAATACTTTATTTAAATTTAAGAATAACACAAAAATAATTCCCAAATTAAAAAAAAGTCTGTACAAAAAAGTACCTAGTGAGCTTAATGAAGGTCACAGTTGACAACGTCGTCCTCCCCTACGTCCTATATGCAAACAAGTCATCAGGCCAGAAATGAAGCAAGTGTGCCAAGACGCGTGAGAACGTCCCTGATTGGTCAGTGAACACAAAATTGCCGACACTAAATAGGCCTTCGTGGGTGGTCAAGTTGAGCTTACCATTAAATTGCCAGTGTTATATTGTTTGACAAGTTTGCATTGATTTTTTTGCCATGATGATATAAACCATGGTGTGTGACAGCCAGTTACAAAGTTATACAAGACTTGTAATGCTGGCAATCTATGAAACCATTTCAAAACCAGTGCAACTAGGCCGCCATAGGGGGCCAAAGAAAACTTTTTTAAAACATAATATGTTTCACTGGGGTCATGCACTTCCAGAGGTCAACCAAGGTCACTGACCTCAAATGACCTGACATGACCTTTTTGGAATTGGTCAGTTTTTAGGACATTTAGTGATGCTGATGAGACAGTGTGATGCTGATGAGAGTCTACAAAAGCATACAGCGGCCCGGAGCCCTCCCCATCAGCTGCCCCCGCTGTTATTCACCTGTCTGGTCAGCGAACCGCCTAGGTTCATCGTTCCCGAGCCTTCCTTGTTCGTCTGTAGCCACAGCATCACCGTGGAGGTAAGCTTGTAGTGGGCGTTCCGACCGGTCGACTTCTCCTGGACTTCCACCACGTGGACGGCGTCCCAGCAGCCCTTGATCTTCTTTGAGCCGTCACCAGCCTTCTTTATCAAGATGGCTCCTGTGGCACGAGGGATACTGGACATTGAGAAGGTATTCTATAGGGTAGTGCTTTGCATTAAATGGACACTGCCACCTTCCAAAAAGTTCTCAAATGTAGCTCAAATCCTACGCCGTTTGTGGTGCAAAATATGAAGTAATTACTGCTGAACACGATTATGACATTTGTTTCTCACAAACATTGCTCAATTTCATGAAAAAATGCGTTTTAATATTTGGGCTGATGACCGTCATATGGAAATAATTCTTGGGAAAAAAAGAAAACCTTCACGCTGCCCATAAGTATGACTATGTATGGCTAATGTTATGGCACAAAGGTAAAACAAGTCGACTGCTAATAAACATTTAGCAAAGAGATACTGCTAATCACTCAGGGCCCCATTCAAATTAAATTGGGGACTGGGGATGTTACAGATATCAAAGCCAAGCTCGAATTTTTCTTGATCGACCTCAGTGGTTGTGTTTAACTTAACCATACAAAATTGCAATGCCAAGCACGCAAAATGGCTATCTCAACTCAAATATAATGTTAAGGTGGCAGTGTCCCTTTAAAATATGGTTAAATAGGGAGGAGTGTGAGGAAGGAATACAATATGTCAAGCTAACGTGCAAAGCCGCAGGGAGCTAAGCACCCCCCTATATTAAATACAATTTAGCTAAAAACAAATGATAGCCAATAATTTAAAGGGAAGATAATAGGGTAACACTTTGCATCCCTTGAACGCACCTCTTGAATGAAACGTTCCAATATTTTGACGATAAAATGGTTATGACTCAGAAAAAACTCATGAGCAATTCAACATGCAATATTACACTCATATTTCACTATTTCATCCTTTTTCGTCTATTTTTCATTTAATTCAAAATATGGAAGCAGCATGTGTGACAATGCACTGATATTTGGCAACCATTTGCTGATTGTCTACCGACGATTGACGACTGCATGCTGCAAAGCCGGTGGGTGCCACAGGTGAGCCTTCCCACCTGCGAAGCCGTGGTCCAGGTCCCACAGGTAGACGGAGGAGACGCCGCCCTCAAAGTACATGTCACGGTACTGGTCAAACGCAGCGTTGGCGTCCACCTCCAGTCGCCGCAGACGGTCCGAGGGCATCGTACCGTCATCCAGCGGCGGATCGTACTGGTTACTCCACGGCGACCTGTCAAAGGCAACCATACGGGTTACTCCACGGCGACCTGTCAAAGGTAACCATACGGGTACTCCCACCTGACCCGACAAGGTAACCATACGGGTTGACGTGCGCAGCGGCGAGTCTGTTCAAGGGCAACGCAACGGTGAGCCCACGCGACCGTGCAAAGGAAAGAGCCGAAGCGTTACTCCACGGCGACCTGTCAAGGTAACCATAACGGGTTACTCCACGGCGACCTGTCAAAGGTAACCATACGGGTTACTCCACGGCGACCTGTCAAAGGTAACCATACTGGTTACTCCACGGCGACCTGTCAAAGACAACCATACTGGTTACTACACGGCGACCTGCCGTACATAACAGTACTGGTTACTCCATGGTGAACTGTCATACGGAGCAGTAATGGTTACCCTATGGCGACCAGTAGAGAACCACACTGGTTACTCCATGCCCCATGGTGACCTGTGACACAAAACACGCTGGTTGCTGCACAGCAAACAGAGTCATGATGAATCATGCCTCGTAACACGACCTAACGGGCTATGACTCATGGAGAAATCCAATACTCCCTCAACTAAAAGCAGAGTGCAAAACACATCTCGCCCCAACGCCCCAACATAGAGGGTTGGACGCACCACCGCCCACTTTACGATGAGCCAACACCCTGACATTCGATGACTCATCATTAGCCGCTGCCTGCACACACCTGTATGAGTCGCCATCACGGTTGTAGTCGCACAGGAGGTAGTCCTTGCCGACCGCCTTGTCCCTGGCTATCTTGAGCGGCTGGTCGACCGACGACAGCAGCTCCTCGCACAGGCCCGGCGCCAGGTCAATCAGGTCCGAGAGGTTCTTCTCGATCTGCTGAGGCGGCAGCCTCCTCATCAGGTCCAGAGCACAGTCGAGCTCCTGGTCCGTCTGGGGGAGGGGGCAGGGGATCCGTCAGAGGTTCATCAGAAAGTGCACAGTGTGCACAGAGAGTGGTTGTTTATCAAGCGACAAGAACAAAGGTACAACAACAAAACGCAGATAGGACGGCACACGACTGTCCCCCGTCAGGACCATCTGTTGTATGCGTCACGGTCACTCACCAAAATGGGGAGAAGGCGGTTTAAAGGGATCACAAGACCTTCTCGAATGTCACCTATGTTTTCCTTTTCTGGAGGATGGAAGCGATGCAACAATATTTATCGAACGTTATTCACCCACTTTTCACGAATTACGTATATAAATTAAGTTATTTGATAAGCTTTTGTTAATAATTACATTCAGATTATATCAGCACTAGCAATTCTGGTCCAAATACAAAAGAATACATTTCGCTCTAAATGCAAAGCGAGGCATATATTGCGCTCTGAATACAAGCCATGCACAGTGTAAACACAGAGAAGGGATATACATATCTGTGGTGTAAACTAAACATACCTTTATACTATCAGTGTAAACATGCCTAACAACATACAGAGCCGGTAAGGAAAGTGAAGTAATTGCTGCTGAACACGATTATGACATTCGTTTCTCACAAAAAGTGCTCAATTTAATAAAAAAATCTGTTTTAATATTTGGTCTGATGTCATATGAAGGAATTTTTGGGAATAAAAAAAAACTTCACGCCGCCATAAATATGACTAGTGTATGGCTAATGTATTGCCAAACGTAAAACAAGTCAACTGTTATCAACATTTAGTAAAGAGAGACGACGACATCGGCTCAAATACATTGGGGACTGGGAATGTTACAGATGTCAAAATCAAACTCAAATTTCTGTGATTCGACCTCAGTGGTTGTTTTAACTTATACCGTGCAAAATTGCAATGCCAAGAAGCAAAATGGCTATCTCAACTCAAATATAATGTTAAGGTGGCAGTGTCCCTTTAAGTCATCATCTTCAACTGATTTCCCATGACGGTGCCCAAGGAATGTCTGCATACACTTCATTGTTATTTTGAGTGCTTAGAGTATTCCACCTTCAACATTTGCCACGGGGCGTTTGGAGCCAACTATTATTGGAATGATGCGTAGATGCCCGAATAATTAAGAATTACATTATCTCTGAATTTCATGGACCGATAATGTATCGACTAGTGATGAACCAAACGTTGCCTTTTCCCGCTATTTGGGAACCATAATCATTGCAGGAGATACGGAAGAAAAGGCACAGGTTGAATTGTTTTATTTCTACGGCTCTGACCATGCAGCTCGCCGAGCAATAACAAGCAGTTATTTGCGAGTTTGAACGTGATTTAGATATACTTAGGGACATTTTCAGGTGACTAAAATCTCCAATATAATTTAGCCTCGTGTACCAAACTACATTGCCACCTCCAATAAAGTGGAAACAGGTCTTATGATCCCTTCAGGTGCAGGGGACCGGCATCGTACAACGCCCGCCACCCGATCTGTTGCGGCACCCTCCGCACCCTCGCTCCGTACAGTAATTTCGGGCAAAATTAAAACTCGATAAAACGATGAGTTAGAGGTGATACGAAAAAAGTAAGCAAACCATACGAAATCCACATCCCTTGTCTATCGATACCAGGGTCCACTTTGCCTTTGGCTTGCACGGAAACATGTTAAATATGATCTTATGTGAAAGGATATTTCCCTAGAACGCGTACTCACGGGGGTTGATTTCCACACCCCTCCCATCGATTTTTTTAAAATGAATAGCAGAAAAACGACGGCACGCAGCGTCACCAAATTTGGCACAGCTGTTAAATAATTAATGACACACATACTGTGGAACTCTTGACCTTGAGTCTTTTCAGGTCAGGTCACCAGGTCAAGTCAAGTGACCTCAACTCCAAACATGTTTGCGGTCGTGCCACAGCCAAAATTATAGATGGAACAGTTAAAAATTCCCAGTAGATTATCTGGTGATAAATACCTACAATGTGTATATCTCGAATTTTTCATAACGGTGACCTAAGGTCAGGTAGGTTTCGTGACCTCCCAATTATAAATCAATGGGGCAAAAATTAAAACATGCATAAATCAGTAAGAAATAGCTCAATTTCACTAGTATTCACCGGAATCACCACTCCTGTGCCAAATGCAAGGTCCTATGCCACTTTTCTGTTCTTTGACCTCTACAAGGTGAACTCAGGTGACCCCAAGGTCATGTATGTTTTTTTTGCAATAACTCTTTACAAAATCAAGATAGAGCGATGCGGTTTTCAACATTGTATTGGGCTTGTTGAGAAGAATCAACCCATTTAAAATTTGACCTTGAACTGATCTCAGGCTAGGTCAATTTTTGGATATGACCTACCATGTTCACCAAATATATTTTTTGATGCGCGACAAGAAAAACACAATGATCAAATTGGCTTTACTATATCGTGCATATATCAAGTTATTTTGAGAAAAAAAAATGATTTTGCGATTTTTAGAACATTTCAAATTCAGTGGCTTCTGCTGAGTAATACACAACATGACGTCATTTGAATAAAAAAGACATTCTGGTAATTCTGATATCTAAATCACCACAATTATTATTAACAATTTTATTAGAGTGTATTTGGCTTAGACATATTTTAACAAATTACTTTTAAATAATAACTAAAGCATACTAAATGTAATATGTCATTTAAATAAAAGAGTACAGCAAGTAATATACTGCATGTCTCAAAAGCGCCAGATATGCCAATGTAGAGCTGCTGCCATCTGACTGTACCCGTTGTATATATATACTCTGGTTTTGACAAGATCTTGTCAAGGCAGGGTTGGCGCCAACACAATACTATTGGGGGCAGCTTTGGCAAAAATTTCAGTCTACTTATGAAATTAAGGGGCAGAAATTACTGCCCAGGGCAGCAGCATAATTATTTGGGGCAACTCATGGCAGTGGAGTATACACCACAGCGTTAATGACTATAGACAATAATGGATTGAATGGTAGAAAGCCTGCAGAATTAGCAGCATGTGCCACTTTTCCATCAAATGTGCCATAAAAGTATTTGTAGTTGTCTTTGCTGCTATATTTAGTATTTATTTTGCAGTGCAATATATATATATATATATATATATATATATATATTTATGAATATACTAATTTTTCTAAATATAGTGAAATGCTGACATAAATAATATATATTACTGTTTTAAAAACATATATTGATCATACTGAATAAGAATTTCCTGTCACTATATCTAAAATATTAAATTTTGCAGTTGATAGTCCAAATTGTACAGGTCATTAGGAAGAAATACCGCAAAGAAGTAGCATTTGTTTATTTGACGCCGTAAAGTACTACCACAGAGAATGGATATACATAAGGCACCACTTGCCACTCGGACGCTTTTGGCGACCGACACTTTTGGCATGGCTGATATAGAAGCGAGACAGAAAAACAGTGATCAGCTAGATTCTATTTAACCAGCTAGAGGCTATTTAAAATAACATAAATTGATATTTAAATCACACAAAAGTGAGCCAACATCACATTTTAACGAATGAATGGGTCTCAGGGAAGCAGGCAGCCAAGCATTTTTCCTGTCCGAAAGAAATCGGCCAGGCAAATATGGCAGAACTGCGTTATCGCTGACAGCAATGGGAAACCTGGGGAGTGGCGCCTCCTGTATATCCCTTCTCTGTGGTGCTACCAGCATTCGTCTGGGTTTTAGCACACTTAATACGGCAAATCATATTTAGGGTAAAGGTAAGTCATATGGATTTCCAGACAACCAGAGTCAACAAAATCAGCTGAGTAGCAAAATTTTATCCAGGAAATAAATATCTTGTCAATCTACTTACGACATAACAAAACCCATTAAATGAAAGCAAAATTGTCCAGAAGCAGCCAATAACTGAAGCTTAGGTGGTTCACATATATTAAACAATTAACTTCAATGCAAAATACTGTCTTTTAAATAATGCTTATCACTTATTGTTTGTTCAAGGCTGGCAAAGTCTATGTGTGCATAGAAAAAGAACCATCAATATTGTTAGCCTTCTTAAAGGTTAAGTAGCAAATACTGATTTAAACTGTTGTTTTCCTAAAAGGATCAAATATTTTAAGGTTTACATATGGCGAGATAATACTGATACCATGAAAATGCAAGAAACATTAACTAGTTCCGAAATGGGTGAGGCCCGTAGACAAATCCAGCGCGCCAGTGGAAGAACCACTAAGTGGGCGCGGAAGGACTGTTTCAAGACAAATTACACACACAAGACGGAGAAAATGCTCACCATTTTGCTATCAAAAGTAGTCGGATATCAACAAACTTGGAATGTTGAAAAATGACGAAGGGCGGTAACCCCGCACAGCAATCACCACCCTAACACAAAAAAGCGTCAGTTTTCGTCGTCACAAAACCACCAAGCGCCGAAACATTGCTACCAAGTCCTACCACATCACAGGAAAAGTTTAAAAGAGCAGGTATGTTTTGAAGTTTTATTTTAGCATGTGTTGCAGCGTGTTGGTCTGTGGTCTGTGACCATGACCAGCACAAGGGCGTATCCGAAGGGGCCCCCCCAGTGAGAATTCCTTACCCGCGGGTCCCCCTTGGGCTGAGGGGCCCATCTTATTTTTCGTCTTAATGGCCTTGCCAGACGGACTCCCGGTCGGTCTAGGGTCCTTCGATCGGCTTCGGTCTGTCGGTCTGAGGGTCTGAGGGGGCCGTCTGTCGGTCTGAGGGGACCGTCTGTCGGCGGTCTGAGGGGGCCCTCTGTCGGTCTGTCTGAGGGGGTCCTCTGTCGGTCTGTCAGAGGGGGCACTCTGTCGGTCTGTCTGAGGGGGCCCTCTGTTGGTCTGTCTGAGGAGGCCTCTGTCGGTCCTTTTCTGAGGGACCCCTCTGGTAGTCTGTCCTGAGGGGGCTCTGTTGGTCTGTCTGAGGAGGCCTCTTTGGGTTTTTTCGGTCCTTTTGGGGGTTTATCTGAGGACCCTCTGTCAGTCTGGTCTGAGGGCGGCCCTCTTGTCGGTCTGCTCTGAGGGGCCCTCTGTCGGTCGGCTTGAGGGGGCCCTCTGTCGGTCGGCTTGAGGGGGCCCTCGAGGGGGCCCTGTGTCGGTCGGCTTGAGGGGAGACCTCTGTCGGTCGGCTTGAGGGGGCCCTCTGTGTCGGTCGGCTTGAGGGGGCCCTCTGTCGGTCGGCTTGAGGGGGCCCTCTGTGTCGGTCGGCTTGAGGGGGCCCTCTGTGTCGGTCGGCTTGAGGGGGCCCTCCGTCGGTCGGCTTGAGAGGGGCCCTCTGTGTCGGTCGGCTTGAGGGGGCCCTCAGTCGGTCAGCTTGAGGGGTCCTCTGTCGGTCGGCTTAAGGGGGTCCTCTGTCAGTCGGCTTGAGGGGCCCTCTGGCCTCTGTCGGTCTCGGAGGACCTGTTTCGATCTCGGAGGACCTGTTTCGATCTCATGGGGCCCTCTGACGGTTACAGGGGGCCGTCTGTCGGTCTGCTAGGGGGCCGACTATAGGTGTGAGGGGGTCTGCTGTCCACCTGATGGAAACTCTGTCGGTCTGAGGGAAGAGGGTCACGTCTGTCGGTGTAAGGTTGCCCTTCTGTCGGCATGAGGGGTCCTGTGTGGGCATGTGGGGTCCTCTGGTGGCCTAAGGAATCCCTCGGCCAGCTTCAGGGGCCACCTTTGGCCCGACGTGGTCCCTCTGTCAGCTTGAAAGGGCCCTCTGTCGCCTGAGGAGGCCCTTGGTAGGAAATGTTCGGCATGAGGGCCCTGTGGTGGCCTTCGACCAGCTTGGGGGATCCTTCCGACCCGACGGACCCTCTAGCCGCCTAAGTGAGCCTTCGACCAGTTTAAAGGAGCCCCTTTCGACACGACGGGACCCTCTGTTAGCCTGAAAGTGGCCTCTGTCAGCCTCACGAGGCCCTCATTAGGGCTGAGGAGTTCTTGGCCTGAGGGGGGGGGGTCTCGACCGACTTGAAGGGGCTCTTGATCGGCGTTAGGGGCCCTCTGTCAGTTTGAATGTGTGTTTGAAACTCAACCCAGCTAAGTGCAAGACAATCACTTTTACCCTGCGCTCATCACCTGTTGTAGCGTCTAACGTGTTGGATGGTCACCAGCTTGAGCGATGTGTGCGCATTCGTGATCTTGGCGTAATTTTAGACGCTAAGCTCACCTTTGCAGACCACGTAGACGCCACTGTCTCTAAGGCAACCGAATGCTGGGGCTGCTCATGAGAAGCAGGCAGGTTCCCGTTCGCGCACGATCGAACGCGATTTGACCATTAGAGACTAACGTGTTCTGTTTCTGTTTTGTTGGTATGCCACCATCATTGTCCATCTGAATAAATGGACTCACTCCTATCTATGATGGTGCGTAATTGGCAGTCAAGCTTCAGTGAACCCACGGCGGCGTGCGGCATGGCTTCTAATCAGCCTCCCCCTGCTCCTATGCACCTGATGCATCTAGAGACTCTGGCGGTTTCCTCTTTCGACCAGCCTCAAACTCCTCCGAAATCGCACGTAAGGGCTCACCAACGCCCCTGATCGGCTCTAGTCCGGCCACCTACAGCAAGGTGGCAGGTGGAAACGGTTCAAACGGCCAAATCTCCGTGGGGGATCAGTGGAAGACTGGCTTGTACTTCCAAACGCGCTGGAAACTGGAGTTCACAAAGGCCACTAAGCTCACACGACCACCGACCGAGTCCTGAACTGCTGGAGTGCTGCGAGGAGGGGTCCGGCGTGACTCACCCGCGCTGCAGGAGGAACCCTCACCGCCAGTCTTGAGACGAGGTCTCTGCCGCATCCGACGAAACTGGCGGCCAGGAAGAAACATGCAAATGGTGGCCGATTCGCGCTCATCAGATGAACAGGCACCAATGAGCACGTTCCGGGGCTACGGGTGCCCGCATCAAGGGGCGGGCAGGCCGCATTTGCAACTAGCTTCCCTGTCCCCTGGCTGCCAGGCATCGGTGGATTAATTCGACCTTAGGTCTGCGGGTGTCTCGTGGACAGGGGCTGGGCTGACCAAGAATTCAGCTCGACATCTCGTGACAGGAATCAAGAATTCCATCGAAGGGAATGTCTTCCATTTCGGTGGAAACCAAGGAGGCCGGCAAGAGGTCCGCCAACAAGCTGCTGCACGTTCAGCGAGGGGTAACGCCGCACGAACTAAGCTATCGCAACAGACAAAGCAACTGCCGGCCAGGGTTGCCAGCCCGTCCCGACCTCGCCGCCGCTGAGAGACATGCCCTTTACTGCGGCAGGAAGGGACGGCATAAAAGCCACCCCGGGTCCGCAAAGATCTCGTGCCGGCAATCTGGGCAGACGTGCACGCGATGCCATGAAAAGTCATCATTCAAGGCGGTTGCCGGAGCGCACTTCGAGGCCCAGTCGGTTCGAGGACCGGAAGGGAGCTGTCTTCAACCACTCGCTCAACTCAAACCTTCAGCGCCATGCCTCGGCCTCTCGCCGGACCCACACGGCCGGGTCGCCGAACGTTTCGGACTCGACCACCCACCTACTACGACACCTCACGCGACTGCTGGAACCAGACGATCATACGCTGCCACGCCTTAATTCCACCTCCACGTCACAGCCGCACACGACGACTACGAGGCCCTGGCTTCAGCCACCCAGCACCAGCACGCGAGGTGCAACCATCCCTGTCATGGCCGACACGGGATGCCAGTCATCCCTGGCTGGCGTCCAGACTGTCAGTCGTCTGGGAATCCTGCCGCGGGATCTCATTCCTGTCCGCATGCGGATGCACGCCGCTAACGAGCGACCACTGCACATCCTGGGTGCTGCCGTCCTGCGGTTCCACGGCCGCGGACCCGGGGGGAAGGAGACGCAGACCAGGCAGCTTGTCTACGTGACCGACAGCACCAACAAGGTCTATCTGAGCCGTGAAGGCTGTCGTGGCACTCGGCCCTCATCTCGGGGACTTCCCGACTGGTCGGTGAGAGTCGGCGCTGTCCAACGACAGGAGCAACGGCAGCAGCTCCCGACGAGAAAAAACGCCCCGCGCGACCGACGACAGCGACAGACCCGACAGACGACAACGCACTCGACTGGCCGGCGACGACAACTGTAATGCGACTGCCGAGGCGTCAAGCGCCCTCCGCCGCGCTCCGAGGGGTTGCCATTCACCCGTGCCAATCACGTGGCGAGCCAAGGTCAAAGAGGGTTTGGACCAAGATGTTTGCCTGGGCGTCATCGAGCTGTGCCAGTCGGGCGAGGCGGTCCACCTGGTGCCACCGCTGGTGGTCGCGGCAAAAAGAACGGGAACCAGGACGGACCGTCGATCTGCAGACCCTGAACCGCCACGCGCACGAGAACGCACCATACGAGCAGTCCGTTCCATCAGCTCGCTCAGTGCCTTCCAACGGTCAACGAAGACTGTGTGTGAATGCCATGGACCGTGCTACACAAGCGTACCCCTGCATCGGACGACCACCACCTCACACGTTCATCACAGCCTGGGCCGTACCGGATCCGTGTGGCGCCGCAAGGGTAACCTGCCTTCCCGGCGATGGCTACACGAGGAGGTACGACGAGATCCTCGCAGACGGGAAGTTGTCGCACAACAAGTTCACCAAATGCATCGATGACTCACTGATGTGGGCCGACACCATCGAAGACTCCTTCTGGCAAGCAGTCGAGTGGCTGGAGGTGACCGGGGCCGCCGGCATCACCCTGAGTCCCGAGAAGTTCGTCTTCGCCAAGGACAAGGTGGACTTCGCGGGATTCGAGATCACTGCGGACTCGGTGCGGCCCTGTGCCGGATACCTGGAAGCCATCAGGCAGTCTCCGACACCCCAGAACATCACCGATGTGAGAGCGTAGTTCGGCGTGGTGAACCAGGTCAGCTACGCCTTTAGCATGACGGACCGCATGCAGCCCTTCCGTGACCTGTTGAGGCCGAGCACGCCGTTCCTCTGGGACGACTCACTCGATGCCCTCTTCACGGAATCGAAGGAGGTCATCATCTGCGAGATCCAGGAGGGTGTCAGGATCTTCGACACCAGCAAGCCGACCTGCTTGGCGACAGACTGGTCCAAGACGGGCATCGGATTCTGGCTCTTCCAAAAACACTGCACGTGTCCTGGCGAGAAGCCGTTCTGCTGCCAGACCGGCTGGAAGATAACGCTGAATCGTAGCCGCTTCACCTCCCCGGCCGAGTCCCGATACAAGCCAATCGAAGGTGAGCGCTGTCGGTCGCCGAGGGTCTTTGGACAAAAGCCCGCTTCTTCGCCGCGGTTGTGAGAAACTGATCGTGGCTGTCGACCACAAACCACTTCTGAAGATCCTACGGTGACCGCTTCCTGCGTAGGACATCCCCAACGCCCGGCTGCGGAACCTGAAGGAAAAAACGTTGGGTACCGGTTCAAGTCGTTTACGTACCTGGAACCAAGAACAAGGCGGCCGACGCTGCATCTCGGTACCCATGGCCCGCAACGAGGCCGGCGATCTCTGCAGCTGCCGACGACACAGACTCGATCGAGGCACTGGTCATGCCCCAACCCAGCGATTGCAGGACGCTCCTGGCAGGCGTGCGATGCATCGAGGCCAGACTTATGGCCCGCAGTTGTTGACCATCCATCTGGGAGAAACAGCTGGTCGGCCTCTCGAAAGTCTCTGCTGACAATAGGGAGCGATCAAGGTGGAGGGACTGCCAGCGATGAACGACATGCAGCAATCCTTGCAGGCTCGTGCGAGCAAAAACAGCATTTGCCGGAAACTCAAGCAGCGAATTCTGCAACGGACAACCTTCAAAACCAACACCAGTTCAGAGACGAGGCTACTTACCCTCGACGGGAGTACTGCTATACAAGCAGCGGGTAGTGGTTCCGCCGAGACTACGACCAAGCGGTGCTACCTCGCTTCACGCTGCCCACCAAGGTGTTCAAGCGATGATCGCAAGCAAGAGCAGAGTGTTCTGTCTTCTGCCAGGCAATCAACTACAGCCATACAAGTCACACGGCACAATGACCCCATGCAACAGGATGCACCGTCAACAAGCCACGCGCGCCGCCTACCCCGCCCTCCATTGCCAGAGTACCGTTCAATGCGTCTGCGCCGACTTCTTCCACTATATGGGCTCGTACTACCTCGTCCTGGTGGACCGGTACTCCAACTGGCCTGTAGTCGAGCGCAGCAGTGAGGGCAGCGCTGGACTCATCGCCAGTCTTCGGAGAGTGTTCGTCACTTACGGCCATTCCTGATGAACTGGCCAGCGGACGGCGGTCCAGAGTTCACCGCTGCTACCATTACCACCTTTTCCTGCGGACTGGGGAGTGCCACACCGCCTCTCCTCAGTTGCATGTTCGCGCAACTCAACTGCCGAGCGCAGGTGGGGGTAAACGGCAAAGAGATGATTACCGGAAATACCGGCCCGAACGGTACCATTGACACCGATAAGTTTGCCACGGCCATGCGCAGTACAGAAACACAACCCACCCGGAACGAAAATGTCCCGGCCATGTCCTCTTCGGACGGCCCATAAGGACTTCATCCCGATCCTGCCAGGCAAGTACCATCCGCACCAAACCTGGCGGGAACACTGGCGGCCAGGAGGAAGACCCTACGCAGCCGCCACATGAAGACCGCCTAGCTGCTTGGAGCGAAACAACGCTCGTCGACTCCCCGGCCACTGACTGTCAGCGCTGCGTTCGCATCCAGAAACCCCCAAAACAAGGGCAGCACCCCTAGAGATGGGATAGAACCGGCCGTGTTCATTCGAAGCCGGCAGCATGACCAGTGCGGGCGATGTTCGGGGCGTGTTCACGCTAGGAAACCGAGCAGTTCCTGCGACACTTCATCCCGGCCGTCACCCGTCAACCCGACACCTCGGTTTGCTAAGCTGCACGACCTGGCGCCAACCGCCACCTCGGCCCCGTCACAGCGCCGCCGGAACCCCGCTCCGCGTAGGCGTAGGAGCTCCGTACGTACGCCCTGGGTCGACGTCATCAGCGCCGAAACCGTCGGCTCTGCACGCGCCTCATGAGGATCGCAAACAGGCGGCCGCGCCCCGATTCGCCGCATCCCGTCTGACCCCGCCGGGGTCACCGCGGGGCGACCACTGCCCCGTTGGCAACGCCCCTTGTCGCCACCCTCCCCGGACTGAACCCCGCTGAAGCCGACGTCAGCCACTTCACCGTGGGGGCGCCGCTAGCCCGCGGGGCCCCGACCGACCGGCCATTGTACTTAGTTACGGGCGCCCCCCACGTTGGGACGTGTACCACCATCGCTCAGTTCGCAGCGCTCCCGGCGCAGTTGTCCTGCGCAGTGTCCTGGCCCGAGTTTCGCTGGCGCAGTTGTCCACTGGCGCAGTTGTCACTGGCGCAGTCTGTCACTTGGCGCATTGCACTGGCGCAGTTGTCGCTGGCGCAGTTGTCACTGGCGCAGTCGTCACTGGCGCAGTTGTCACTGGCGCAGTTGTCACTGGGCAGTTGTCACTGGCGCAAATGTCCCTGGCGCAAATGTCACTGGCGCAGTTGTCCCTGGCGCAGTTGTCACTGGCACGCAGTTGTGTCTCTGGCTCAGTTGACCGCATTACCGGCGACTCCCTGGGATAGCCTTATCAGTACTTACAAATTCTCTTCTTAAACGTCAAAAATGCTCAAAATGAGTTTTGTGTCAAATACAGCGTTGGTGGGCCAAGAGACACGTCTCCTGATATGCAGCATGACCTACTTGGGTCACCACTTAACCTTGACCTGAGTTCATTTTTTAAAGTTGACCTAACATGATAAAATTGTACATGCATTTCAAATGCGCCTTGACGAGACAAACACGATGGCGTAAACAGTATTGCGTGATCTTTATTAGATAAAAAGAAGTAAGAAAAAAAGAGCCTAAACTAAGGTCAAGTTTTAGGACATTTCGTTAGTTGCAAATTTCAATAGCTCTCGATTTTTTTTTCGTTTGTTTCTACGATAACCCGCCATTAGCTGGGGGGCGAAAAACGCCCCCTCAGAGATTTTCACAATAGCTCACAAACGAACAGTGTTATCTTTGAGAAACTTTTGGTACCTGAACCTATATCAATTTGACGTCTTCAGTGCAACAATTATACAATTTCAACTAAAATTGCTTGCGTTATATTGAATTTAGTGACGTCACTACACACGACTTTGACGCACATATCAGCTAAACTCGAACAGGCTATGCAAAGACCATTCCGCAAAATGCAATTCAAAAACGTCAAAAGATAGCAAATGACTAGGGGTACAAAATGGTAATCTCGGATAAAAAATTACCCCCTAAAAAAATCCCTCAAAATTCAACATTTTTATATTTTCAAAAAACCGAAAGATATGTAACGAGAACCAACATTATGTGCAATACCCGCCCAGAAACCAATTTCAAAGCAATATCTGTATTTCTGATCATTGATTTATCTCTAAGTATGATACCTCATGACGTCATTTTTAAGTACGTTTTGAGGTTTTTTCGACCAGATACATACAAAATAATGGTACTTACTGTATGCTGAGACAAACTGGATAAGACAATTGCATTTTGTTTATGATATTTATCCATTTTATAATTTACCTTTAATCACCTCCTTGACCTTATATGTCGTTTTCAGTTGTGCAAATAGCTGCTACAATCGAGTTATGTGTGTAAAATAACACATCAAACATTTGTCACATTTGATTCTTGTACATAGCTGACCTGGATCTGACCTGATCTTGACCTTGACCTTTGCTTGCAATTCTGTTTTTGTTTATACGGAGATGCATCATACCTTTGAGAGCACTCTTGTGCTGATAATAGTATCAAATATACGGCTTTGGATGGAAAGTATGCCCAAAAACTCAAATAGCTAACATTTGATTTTTTTACCTGACTGTGACCTGACATTATGACCTTATTGATAAATTTCGCGTTTGCTTAGACTGGTCTCATGGAGCTTTCGATTGCCGTCTTGCGTGTCTCGCTGCGGTTATTGGTTCGGAAGATAACGAAGGGGCGAAAAACGCCCCACCCCGGCCAATGGCGTTCGGCTGAGACCCCAGCCAATTGCCGGGTTAATACACCGCTACATGGTCAATGGGGAAAGTCTTCGGTCATGCGCTATATATATTTATTATAATTTGCAAGTGTTTTTAAATAAGCATTCATTATGAAAATCCCCGTAGGACTCCAGTTGAAGTAAAAGTCGAAATCCGACAAAAAAATGGGTTGGCTAGCCAAATTTGTTTTTGCCCCCCCCCCCAACTTTGAAATCGTTCCCGGGCCCCTGCATCCTGATACTCGGTACGTCACCGGCCTACGTACTGGGTCATGCGCTGTGTATAGCGAGATGACATGAGTACATACTGTAAAAAATCACCCACATATACCTATACTTTTACCAAAGTGAGGCGTGTGGGCGTTCTGCCCCACATGCTGTGGCAAAACGCCCGATTTGCAAGGGCTTTCGGAATGTTTACAATTTACGTACTAGAAGCATGCACGCTACGCAGTTACGATGCATTATTCGGAAGAAAGCACACTGAATAAGCTACCCATCTCATGTATATATACCTTTTCGGAAACATGCATTAGGAAAGGAGATGTGTGAGCCCGAGACAGTTAGGGTGGGCGCTTTGCCCCACCCTGCCCTATTTAATGATTTTAAAGCTCCCACACTCAATGTCAATTGTGTAAGACTTACATGTGGTGATCAGACACGCCCAATACCTATCCCCAAAATATCCGGGATCCAGGATCCCTAGGATCTAATATCTGGAATATCCTGTTGGATCCTGGATCCTGCAGGATTATTTTGTCGTGGGAATGGGATCCTGTGGATCTTGGATCCTGACAAATTATTTTTCGCGGGATCCTATGGATCTTGGAACCTTGAGAAGAAGAAAATCGTGGGATCCTGTGGATCCTGGATCCTGGAAAATTAGATTGTCGTTGGATCTTGTGGATCTTAGATGCTACTTTTTGGCCTTGGCAGTTAGCACATGTCTCGTCTGGTGCGGAGGGAGGAGGGTACCAGAGCCCTCAACCCTCGCAATGCCTGAACCCTCTCATTTTACCTGCTGAAGTACGACGTCTGACTGAACCCTCACAAGTTGCGGAGCTAGATTTAAACGGGGTTGTAGGTGCAATTAAATAAATAATACATTTTCAAGCATATGGTTTTCATGCAACCATGAGAAGAGCTTGCAGAAAGTAGGATACATATTTTTTCTCAAATAAGTAGGCCTGAAAATGTTTCAGCAGAACGATGGCTGGGACTCAAATGTAGGTATGCACATACATGAGTGCAAATGTGTCAGCCACGGCGCTGGGTCATGTGCGGTTCATTGTAATGTTAAATGTAATGGGCAATTCACAATTTCACCTTCACATACCTACGTCCTACACCTTTCCCATAAGTGCACTATGGGCCATAAGCCCGATCTAGCCCGCCATAATCGGTCGGAGCGATTTTTTATATTT
Organism: Semibalanus balanoides; assembly: GCA_014673585.1. Classification (NCBI taxonomy): domain Eukaryota; kingdom Metazoa; phylum Arthropoda; class Thecostraca; order Balanomorpha; family Balanidae; genus Semibalanus; species Semibalanus balanoides. The sequence continues at coordinate 323,746 of VOPJ01011192.1, forward strand.
TAATATGAAATATGTATAAAATGTTCAGAATTGACCATGGACTAAGAATATGGTAATATTTTCTTTTTAGTGCAATCACATATGGAGGTATTAACGGCACCGAAACACGGACTTTTGTATGAAGCTTAAAGCAGGGAGTCCGCGGCTCGCGAAAATGATGTTTGTTTACGATGTAATGACGAATGAGATAGAACAGAATATTTAAAATGTCAATGTTTTTAGGTTAAAATGAAACCTTGGCTACACTGTGAAATCAAATGTAAAACTGAAAGTAGGGTTTTTCGTGCCTTTAATGACAGTTCTTGTTGACATCACAGAAGTGTCAGCAAACACTTGAATGCATTTTTTTTTTCTTCGATAGAGCCTATCTAATGAATAACACACGATAACACGGAAGTACGAGTATGATAGTGACCCTCAATGGCTTGCCTTGCTGTGGCAAGTCCAACTTTCTGCCCCAACTTGCCCCCGCACCCAAGCGGGGTGATTGTATTATTTCTGCCACCCGCCGCGCGCGCAGCCGCTGCCGTGTCTGCGAGCAGGTGGGGAAGGCGGGACCCCTGTTAACTTTCAAACCAAGCAACATAGAGCAACACGGTAAGAACCAGCATGTTGCCTGTTATGTGATAAATATAACGGTATGCAAATTTTTATGTTTAAGGTTAACGGTTGACCTTCCAGGTCAAGTGAATGACCTCAACTTGACCACTTACCGAATAGTGATTTTGCTTTGTGAGATAACATCACAATTATAAATTGATAAATGTAAATAAAAGTCATGCTCCTAGACATGTTTTGTATCAGAAAAACAAAAAACGTATTTATTTGTTCGTATCTGGTCAAAAAAGTCAAAAAAGGTAATTTTCGCAAAATGACGTTATGAATTTCATACACGTAGGGAGCCATCACTCAGTTAAAAATATAAATTGCCCTGAAATTTGGTTTGGGTATTGTTCATACTCAGTTCTTTCCGTATGTTTCGTTTTTCATAGCATTTTTGAAACTATTGATTTTGTGGTGATTTTTCAAAATATATGTTTTTATTTTATTTTTGGGGTAAAAAAAACAAAATGGTGAAAATCCGAGGTTACCAGTTTAACGAAAATGCAGGTTTCTATTTTGCGTCCTTTTTGGTTT
>VOPJ01011192.1:325144-343388 GCA_014673585.1 Semibalanus balanoides
CTCTCTCTCTCTCTCTCTCTCTCTCTCTCTCTTTCTCTCTCTTTCTCTCTCTTTCTCTCTATGTCCGCTACCTAGCAGTAAATCCAAAATATTGTGTTCCGTCTTTTGAAAACGTTGTTTTCAACTATGTGCTGCGGTAATGCCTGTATTCTGGGATCACCTCACACACACACCAACTCCGAGCTCGCCCGCTCCCTCCCTCCCACCGACCATAGTGACCCTCCGGCGGTCTGGCCCATGTCATATATATATTTACGTCAGATGGTCGTGCGTTTTTCATAAATATATACCCTTCATAAACGTAACTCGCCGTGCCACTGTGGCGGTTAGAATGGACTGGCTGAGCGACACGAGGTGTGACGCGGCACAGCCTACCGCTCCAGTGTTCGTCAGGCGAGCTAGCCAGGGGGTAGCGATACTTCTGCCGGCAACTGTACATTATTCATTTTATCAAAACTATATGCGTACTCTGCAATTTCAAACGAAAGAATCGAATGGCTCTGTAGTGATCGGTCACTACCACTAGCGTTCGGTTCAGAAAGACACGTCGGTTGTTGGTTGATTTTGTTTAGTTCCGGAGCAGCGGTGCGCACGTCCGATCGGGATGAGCGCGTGTAACAGAAGGCTGAACATTGGCGAAACGGAAGGGTTCACCCTGTCAATTCTCATAACATATTTACATAAATCATAGGCCGATAGTAATAGGCGAAGTTCATGACTATTTCGTATATACTATTTAAAATGCAGAAGCTATGCTAATTTGGATTAATACTGAGTAGTAGAAATAGGTTGAAAAGATAATTATATGATTGCACACACTGGGTTACATAACATAGCGCCGCCTGGTTAACAACGTCGGTGCCGACGACCCTAGTTCCGCCTGTGCCCGTTGATGGCGCTGCTGTCGCAGCGGCGACGGCTGAAGGCGCTGCTGGTGCCGCCTACAGTGCTCCCCCCAGAAGCGTCGACGAAGGTGACGCGACGATAGCGTGCAGGCTCGCGAACCGCACGCCCAGAGCGAGTGCGTAGAATGGGCGGCGGCGCAGCGGCGGGGGGCGGTGGTGGCGCGCCTGGCTCGACAGCCGGTGGTGGGTGTGGCGCGAGGCTGGTGCTGGAGCCGGCTGTCGGTGCTGGCGAGCTGAGCTCTGCTGGCCGGCGCAGGAACAGCTCCGGAGTTGGGTAGTGAGCCGTGTGTAGTGGCCGGTTTCTTCGGGTCGGCGTGCAGAACTCGGCCGGCGGCGACAGCGTGGCGGGTGGCGATGAGTCGTCGAGATGGGCAGGTTTGACGCGGTCCAGGGAGACCATGTCGTGCCGGTTCCCGCGGTCCACCGTCACCGTCTTGGGACTGCGAGCCACGACTCGGTACGGGCCGTCGTACGGGGAGGCGAGTGGCGGCTTCACTGCGTCATGCCGGATGAACACGTGGGTGGCGTGCTCCAGCGCGCGCGGCACGTAGGAGCGGGTCTGGGCCACACGCGGAACCGTAGGATGCAGGGCCTGCATGGTGCGCTGCAGGCTGGCCGCGAAAGACGCTGGTGTTGGGAGGCCGGCCCGTCGTCGTAGGAGTGACTAGTTCGCCGGGGAGGCGGAGGGGTGTGCCGTATATGCCAGCTCTGCTGCACTGCAGCCGATGTCCTGTTTGAGCGCTGAGCGGATTCCGAGAAGGACGAGCGGGAGGGCGTCCGTCCATCGAGTCGGTGCAGCCGCGCGCAGTGCCGCCTTCAGCTGGACGGTGGAAGCGCTCCACCATTCCGTTGCTCTGAGGGTGGTACGCGGTGGTTCGGCGCCGAGAGCAGCCGAGCAGCACTGACAGTTCAGCCCAGAGCGCGGACTCGAACTGGCTGCCGCGGTCCGTGGTGATTTCTGCCGGGACGCCGAACCTCGCGATCCAGCCGGAGACGAGCGCGCCGGCGACTTCGTGTGCCGTGATCCCACGGAGCGGCACGGCTTCTGGCCTGCGGCTGAAACGGTCCACTACGGTCAGCAGGTAGCGGTACCCATCTGACGGCGGCAGAGGACCGACGAGATCGGCATGAACGTGCCGGAACCTGTCGGCAGGGGGAGGGAACGGGGCGGGCGGGGCCGTGGTGTGGCGCTGGACCTTGTTCCGCTGGCAGAGGACGCAGGAGCGTGCCCAGAGAGCTGCGTCTCTCTTGACGGACGGCCAGATGAACCGGCGAGTGACCAGCTCCACGGTGGCTCGGACGCCCGGGTGAGCCAAGTCGTGAACGTGGTGGAAGTAGGCGCGGCGCAGTGGTTCCGGGATCCAGGGACGCGGCGTGGCCTGCGACTTGTCGACGACCAGTGTGCGTCCGCTGGGCAGTCGGGCGTCGCGCAGCTTCAGCCCGTGCTCGGTTGAGCGGAAGCGCGCCAGCTCCTCGTCCTCCTGCTGGCATGCGGCCAGCGCGTCGAAGTCATCGACTGGCGGGCTGGGGGCAGTCAGCATGGAAACGGTCCGCAAGAGCGCGTCAGCTGCAGCGTTGTCAGCGCCCGGGACGTGCCGGACGTCAGACGTGAACTGCAGGATGTAGTCCAGCTGCCGCGACTCTCGCGGAGCGTGGCTGTCAGAAGCTGCAGAGATGGCGTGGGTGATCGGCTTGTGATCCGTGAAGATCACCAGCGGGCGTCCTTCTACGGCGTGGCGGAAGTGCTTGATAGCCAGGAAGACGGCCAACAGCTCCCTGCCGAAGGTGCTGTAGCGCGTCTCTGGCTTCCTGAGGCCGCGGGAGAAGAACGCCAGCGGTTGCCAGGCGCCGCCCACGAACTGCTGCAGCACCCCGCCAACGCCAGTGTCCGAGGCGTCCGTCTGGAGGCTCAGCTGGGCGCTGGGCACCTGGTGTGTCAGCAGAACTGATGCTGCCATGGCTGCCTTGCTGCGGCAGAATGCCTGGTCTGCCTCTGCTGTCCACGCTAAGCCTTTGTCCTGCCTGGAGGTGGCCTTGAGTGTTAGCAGCTTGTAGAGCGGTTGCAGGTGTGCTGACGCGTCCCTCATAAACCGGTGATAGAAAGTCACCATTCCGATGAACTTTCTCAGCTGTCGCTCCGTCTTGGGGGTGGGGAACGAGCTGATTTCTGCCACTCTGCTGGGCAGTGGACTGATGCCAGCAGCAGAGACATGGTGGCCGAGAAAATCCATCTCTGTCCTCCCCAGCAGGCACTTGTCCTTGTTCACCTTTATGCCGTATTGGGAGAGGCGTTGACCGACCTGGTGCAGATGCTGCCTGTGCTGGTCTGGGGATGAGCTGGCGACCAAGATGTCGTCTATGTAGACAAAACACCCTGGCACACCACGCAGCACCTCGTCCATGAGGCGCTGACAGGTCTGAGCCGCATTGCGGAGCCCGAACGGCATCATATCAGCTTCAAACATTCCAAACGGGGTGTTGAGGGCTGTCTTGACCACATCAGCTGGCTCAACCGGAATCTGGTGGAAAGCACGCTTTAGGTCTAGTTTGGAGAAAGTAGTACAGCCACTGAGATGGGCAGAAAAGTCCTGAAGGTGCGGGACATGGTAGCGGTCAGGGACGGTGACGTTGTTGAGCCGTCTGTAGTCCCCGCACAGCCGGAACTGGTCCTGTTCTCTCTTTGGCTGTAGGTGAATGGGAGATGCCCAGCTACTCTTTGATTGCCTGAGGGTGCCGTTGGCGATCTGCCGGTTGACCTCCGCTTTGGCTGCAGCGAGCTTGTCAGGGGCCAGGCGGCGAGGTTTTGCAAACTGGGGTGGCCCTTTGGTCTCGATGTGGTGTTTGGTCTGCTGGATTACTCGAGCTGGACCTGCCGGGGGCTGGCAGATGTCAGGGAACTGACTCCACAGGTCATATAGCGAAGTGGCCGTCAGCCGGAGGCCCTGGATCGAAGTAGGTGGGGCCGGTTGAGAGGCAGCAGTAGCCACCACCGCTCCTGAGGGCAGTCGCAGCGTGCCTGTAGCCATGTCGACTGAAAGCTTGTGGTGCTGGAGAAAGTCTGCCCCCAGGATTGGTGTGATGGTGTCTGCCACCATGAAGGTCCAGGGGAATGTATATCCACCCAATACCAGCTTGATCCGCACCTGTCCGTGGGTGTTGATGGAGGAGCCATTGGCAGCTGTCAGGCTCGGCCCCTGGGCTGGATCCAGGCAGGAGTCGGCTGGCACACTGGTGGGTGGCAGAACGCTGACCTGAGCTCCAGTATTCACCATCAACGTGAGTGAGCCGTCACTCACGTGCAGCAGGTGCGCCAGCGGTGGCTGGCCTGAGGGCTCCAGCGCGGTTCCCATCAGGCCAGATCGTTTCCCGACTGCATCCAGGAGCAGGGCTCGGTACACTTGCGGGCGGTCGAACCGAATGTCTGATGGTAGAAGCATAGGTTAGATGGTGAGCGGTGGTGCCGGTGCTGAGACTGATCCCGGTGCTGCGACTGTTCCCGGTGCCGCGACAGGTCCCGGTACCGCGACTGGTCCCGGTGCCGTGACTGGTCCCGGTGCTGCAACTGGTCCCAGTTCTGCGAGTGGTCCCGGCTCCTGTGGCCGGACCAGGACCTGTCCCGGGAGCGTCGCTGCTGCTCCTTCATATTGGTTAGGTCTGTCGTCATCTGTCCGACGGCGGCAGTCAGCGCTGCCACTGTAGCCGTCAGGTTGTCCATAGCGGTTGGCTGCGGCTGCGGGTGGTGGATGGCGCTGACTGCTGTGGGCTGCTGGACAGCAGTCACGGCTCCATATGAGGGTGCAGGTCCATTGGCCTCCATGAACCTGTCCGCTGCGCTGGCCAGGTCCGCCAGAGGGATGTCCTCTGGCAGGAGAGACAGGGCGGCACGGGCAGACTGGGGCAGGCGCTGTTTATACAGCGTGCGCAGCAGCCCATTGTCTGCTGGTGCCACACCTGCCATGCCGAGCTCACCCTGCATGCGCCGCAGGAGCTCGGAGGGGCGCTGGTCGCCCAGCTGCTGATGTCGGAGGAGCGCCTCCAGTCGAAATGCCCGTGATTGGGCCAGGCGCTCTCGCAGTGCCGATGTGAGGGCGGCGTAGGTGGGCCTTGGGCTATTTATCACGTCACGCACCTGGACAGCCACCTCCGTGGGTAGGTTAACGACCAACACCTGGTATCGGGTGTGGTCATCCTGTACCCCCGCTACTCCCAACGCGCACTCGACCTGCGACAGCCAGAGTTCCGTCTCCTCCATGGAGAACGGAGGAAGTCGCAGGGAGGCAACAGGCCGGTTGACGGCGGGGGGTGCTGGAGTCGCTGTATCGGTGGAAGCGGGCGCCGCTGGTCCGGTAGAAGCGGGCGCCGCCGCCGGTGCTGGCGTGGCGTCAGGTCCGTCACCGGTTTTGGCCGCCGGCAGCATCACTGTCCTGGCTCACAGTAATCGTAGCACTTATCACGTGGGGGTCAACTGGTAGTGATCGGTCTAACACTAGCGTTCGGTTTAGGAAAGACACGTCGGTTGTTTGGTTGATTTTGTTTAGTTTCCGGAGCAGCGGTGCGCCAACGTCCGTCGGGATGAGCGCGTGTGAACAGAAGGCTGAACATTGGCGAAACGGAAGGGGTTCCCTGTCAATTCTTCATAACACTATTTAACATAAATATGAGGCCGATAGTATAGGCGAAGTTCATGACTATTTCGTATATACTATTTAAATGCAGGAAGCGTATGCGAATTTGGTTATACTGAAGTAGTAGAAATAGTTAAAGCTATATAGGATTGCACACTCTGGGTTACATAACAGTACGCCGCCTGGTTAACAAAGTCGGTGGCGACGACCCTAGTTCCGCGGTGCACGTTGGTGGCGCTGCTGTCGCAGCGCGACGGCTGAAGGCGCTGCTGGTGCCGCCTACAGCTTCAGCCAATTCAGATTCGAAAGTAAGTACGCTAGATTCACTGTATGGCTCCCCGAAGGTTCAATTCTTTGCATTTTTGTTTATGGCCCACATTCCTTCGACAGAAAGTCAATATATTCGGCCTGAGAGCCTTTTCATTACAAAAAACTTACAGGTAAGTTTTTTTAACACGGGATACAAAACTGCTATCTCAGTTCAAACCCATGTTGAGGTGAACTATTTCCTTTAACGTGAATAATGGCCGCCCTCAGAATAGGGTTATCACCAATCACGATGTCCAGGGGCGTAGGAATTCATTTTGAATGTGGGTGTGTGGGGGGGGGAATGCATTTGAAGTCGATTTTTGCATGCAACGTCATTAGGCGTAATGTTAAATCCGAAAATGTTTGGGGGGCACGTTTCCCCTGGCCCATAGGCTCCTACGCCTAGTGCGATTGTCAAGTTAGCACCGTTATACAGGAATCTGGATGTGAACTCAACCAAATTAAAATATTATATAAGATTAGACATAATAAGAGACTAACGTGTTCTGTTGTCTGTTTTTGTTGCAGTATGCACCATCATTGTTCATCTGAATAATTGGACTCACTCCTATCTATGATGGTGGCGTATGGTCAAGTCAAGTCAGTGAACCACAACGCGCGGCAGTGCGGCATGGCTCTATCAGCTCCCCTTGCTCTCCTTATGCCACTGCATGTAATTACGAGGACTTCCTGGCGGTTGCTCTTTGACCAAGCCTCATAACTCCTCGAAATGCACGACAGGGGCTACCACGCCCTGATTCGGCTCCTAGTCCGGCACACAGCAAGGTGGAGTGAACGGTTCACAACGCCAAGCCATCTCCTGCTGGGGGATCAGTGAAGACCGTGGCTTCTGTACTTCCAACGCGCTTGGACTGAGTTCACAAAAGGCCACTAAGCTCCGACCACGACCGAGTCCTGCACTGCTGGAGTGTGCGAGGAGGGCTCGGCGTGACCTCACCCGCGCTGCAAGGAGCAGCCTCACCGCAGTCGAGACCGAGGTCTCTGCGCCATCGCGACGACTGGCGGTAGGGAGAAATGCAATGGTGGGCCCGAATTCCGCCTTCATCGGATGCACACACCACCACCAGCACCAGATGAACCAGGTCTGGGGGCTACGGTGCCCGCATCAAGGGGCAGGCCGGCATTTGCAAGCTCAGTCCCTGTCCTGGCTGCAGGCATCGGTGGATTTATCCGACGGAGGTCCTGCGGGATGTGCTTCGTGAGGGCTGGCTGACCAGAAATTCCAGCTCGACATGCCTCGGTGGACAGGAATCAAGAATGTCACCTCGAAGGGAAGTCTTTCTTTCGAAATGGCAAACCAAGGAGGCGCAAGAGGTCCGCCAACAAGCTGCTGCCGTTCAGGGGTAAACGCCGGCACGAACTAGCCTATACAGAGACAAGCGAACTCGGCCAGGGTGCCGCCCCGTCCGACTTCCCGCCGTCTGAAGAGACCTGCCTTTACTGGCGGCAGGGAAGGGCACCGGCAAGAAAGCCGCCCACCCCCGGTCCGCAAGACCTCGTGTCCGGCGAAATGGGAGACGTGCACGCGTATGCGAAAGTCATATTCAAGGCGTCTGCCGGAGCGCACTCGAGGCCCAGTCGTCGAGGACACGGACAGGGGAGCTGTCTTCAACCAGCTCTGCTCCACTTCAACTTCAGCGCATCCTGGCACTCTCCCGGACCACACGGCCGGTCGCCGGAACGTTTGAGCTCGACCACCACCTATGACGCCACCTCCGCGACTGCTGGACAGACGATCATCGCTGCAAGCCGTATCTCCACTCCACGGTCACACCGCACACGACGACTACGAGGCCCTCGGCTTCAGCCACCCAGCACCAGCACGCGAGGTGCAACCATCCCTGTCATGGCCGACACGGGATGCCAGTCATCCCTGGCTGGCGTCCAGACTGTCAGTCGTCTGGGAATCCTGCCGCGGGATCTCATTCCTGTCCGCATGCGGATGCACGCCGCTAACGAGCGACCACTGCACATCCTGGGTGCTGCCGTCCTGCGTTCACGGCGCGACCCGGGGGAAGGTGATGCGACCAGGCAGCTTGTCTACGGTGACCCGACCAGCAGCCACAAGGTCATCTGAGCGTGAAGGCTGTGTGGACTCGGCGCTCATCTTGCGGGACCTTCCCGACTGGTCGGTGACGGTCGGCGTTGTCCACGACAGGAGCACGAGCAGCCAGGTTTCCGACGAAGAAGAAAACGCCACGGCCGGACGACGAACAGCGACCAGGACCCGACAGACGACAACCAGCACTCGACTGGCGGCGACGACACTGTATGCGACTGCCCGAGGCGTCAGCGCCCTCCGCCGCGCCCCGAGGGGTTGCCATTCACCCCCACGGAGGAAAACCGAGAGCAGCTACAACAGTGGCTGGTTGACTACTACCGCAGCAGCACATTCAACACCTGTGAACACCAGACGCTGCCGATGATGAGTGGCACATCTGCGGCTGATGGTGGACGAGAACGCGACACCGACTACGTGTCACAAGGGCGATTCCCGTGCCAATCCACTGGCGAGCCAGGTCAAAGAGGATTGGAACCAAAGATGTTAGCCTGGGCGTCATCGAGCTGTGCCAGTCGGCGAGCGGTACCTGGTGCAGCCGCATGGTGGTCGGGCAAAGCAAAAACGGGAACCCAAGACGGACCGTCGATCTGCCGACCTGAAACCGCCACGGCGCAGCGAAGAACCAGCCATACGGCACTCCGTACCCTCAGGCTCGCTCAGTGCCTTCCAACGTCAAGAAGACTGTGTGTGATGCATGGAACGGCTACGCACGCGTACCCCGGCATTCCGGACGACCGCCCACTCACGCACGTTCACACACCCTGGGGCCGTACCGTACGTGTGGGCGGCCCGCAAGGGTACCTGGGCCTCCGGCGATGTACACGGAGGTACGACGAGATCCCGCAAGACGGGAAGTTGTCGCAAACAAGTTCCAAATGCAATCGGGATGACAAATGATGTGGGCCACAACCAATCGAGAGAATCCTTCCTGGCAAAGCAAGTCGAGTGCTGGAGGTGATGGGCGCCGCCGGAATCCACCCTGAGTCCCGAGAAGTTTCGTCTTCGCCAAGGAGAGGGTGGACTTCGCGGGTTCGAAATCACCGGCAGACTCGTGCGGCCCTGTGCGGATACCTGGAAGCCATCAGGCAGTTTCGACACCCAGAACTCACGATGTGAGAGCGTGGTTTGGCGTGGTGAACCAGGTAGCTACGCCTTCCAGCATGACGGACCGCATGCAGCCCTTCCGTGACCTGTTGAGGCCGAGCACGCCGTTCCTCTGGGACGACTCACTCGATGCCCTCTTCACGGAATCGAAGGAGGTCATCATCTGCGAGATCCAGGAGGGTGTCAGGATCTTCGACACCAGCAAGCCGACCTGCTTGGCGACAGACTGGTCCAAGACGGGCATCGGATTCTGGCTCTTCCAAAAACACTGCACGTGTCCTGGCGAGAAGCCGTTCTGCTGCCAGACCGGCTGGAGACTAACGCTGATCGGTAGCCGCTTCACCTCCCCCGTCCGAGTCCCGATACAAAGCCAATCGAAGGTGAGGGCTGCGGTCCGCCCGAGTGTCATGGGACAAGGCCCGCTAACCTCCTCGTCCTCGGTTGTGAGAAAGCTGACCGTGGGCTGCGACCACAACCACTTCTGGAAAGATCCTTCGGTGACCGCTTCCTGGAGGACATCCCCAACGCCCGGCTGCGGGAAACCTGAAGGAAAAAAAACCGTTGCGGTACACGGTTCAAGGTCGTTACGTACCCGGAACCAAGAACAGCGGCCGACGCTGCATCTCGCGTACCAGTGGCCCGAACCGAGGCCGGCGACTCTGAGCTGCCCGACGGGACACAGACTCGATCGAGCACTGGTCATGCCCCACCCAGCGATTGCAGACGCTCCTGGCAGGCGTGCGATGCATCGAGCCAGGACTGATGGCCCGCAGTGTTGACCAATCCCATTCTGGGAGACAGCTGTCGGCGCTCTCGAAAGTGTCTCTGTGACATGAGGAAGCGAGTCAAGTGCGAGACTGCAGCGATGACGACATGCACAACCTCCTGCAGCTCGTGAGCAAACAGCCATGCCGGAGCTCAAGCAGGATCATGCCGGACAACCTCAAACCATACCACCAGTTCAGAGACGAAGCTTACTTACCCTCGACGGAGTTACTGCTATTACAAGCAGCGGGTAGTGGTTCCGCGAGACTACGACCAGCGAGTGCTAACCTCGCCTTCACGCTTGCCCACCAAGGTGTTCAAGCGATGATCGCAAGAGCAGAGTGTTCTGTCTTCTGGCCAGGTCATCAACATACAGCCCATACAAGTCACCACGCGGCACAATGGTACCCCATTAGCAACAGGATGCACCGTCACAGCACGCGCGCTGCCTACCCCGCCCTCCATGCCAGAGTATTCCGTTCCAATGCGTCTGCGCCGCTTCTCCACTATATGGGCTCGTACTACCTCGTCCTGGGGGGACCGGTACTCCAACTGCGCCTCCTCCCTCCGAGCCCCGCAGCAGTGAGGGCAGCGCTGGACTCATCGCCAGTCTTTCGGAGGAGGTTCGTCAACTTACGGCAGTTCCTTGATGAACTGGCCAGCGACGGCGGTCCAGAGGCCCTCACCGCTGCGCTACCACTACCACCTTCCTGTGGACTGGGGAGTGCACACCGCCTCTCCTGCAGTGGCATTCCCGCACTCGAACTTCCGAGCCGAGGTGGGGGTAAAAGACGGCAAGGATCCGGATTCACCGAAATACCGGCCGAACGGGGTACCATTGGACACGATAAGTTGCTACAACGGGCCATGGCTTTGCCCATTACGAGGAAGCACACCCGACCCGGAGACGAAAAATGTCCCCGGCCATGGTCCTCTTCGCGACGGCCATAAGGACTTCATCCGATCCTGCCAGGCAAGTACCATCCGCACGCAAACTGGCGGGGAAACACTGCGGCAGGGAGGAAGCCCTACCTCGCAGCCGCCACATGAAGACCGGCCTAGCTGCCTGCCGAAACACACTCGTCCCGACTCCCGCCACTGACTGCAGCGGACTGCCGTTTCGCACCAGAAACCAAACACCGGGGCAGCACCCAAGAGATGGATAGAACCGGCCGTGTCATCGAAGTCCGCGCAGCATGACCAGTAACGTGCGTGCGGGTCGATGGTTCGGGGCGTGTCACGCTGAGGAACCGGCAGTTCCTGCGACGCTTTCAATCCCGGCCGTCACCCGTCACCCGACACCTCGGTGCTAGCTGGAGACCTTGGCCGCACCGCACACCTCGGCCCCGTCACAGAGCGCCGCCGGACCCCGCTCCGGTAGGCGTAAGGAGCTCCGTACGTAGCGCCTGGGGTCGACGTCATTCAGCCGAACCGTCGGCTCTGCACGCGCCTCTTGAGGATCGGCCACCCGGCCGGCCGCGCCCCGATCGCCGCCTCCCGTGCTGACCCCGCCGGGGTCACCGCGGCGAGGACCACTGCCCCGTGCAACGCCCCCTGTCGCCACCTCCCGACTGACCCCGCTGAAGCCGACGCTCAGCCACTTATCACCGTGGGCTCGCTAGACCGCGGGCCCGACCGACGCGCCCGTACTAGTTACGGGGCCCCCACGTGGGCGTGGGACACCATTCGGCAGTTCGCAGCGCTCCCGGCGGGCCTCCACAAGTGGCTGGAGGCATATGAGTGCTTAGCGAGGGACGTATGTGCGTGGTGTGTTGTGTGGTAGCTCTTTGCACGCGTGGCGGCGACCACTGCGGACATTTTGATTTCTTTTCTTGCGTTTAAAAACCAAGGGACGGTAGAGACTAACGTGTTCTGGATCTGCTGTCTCCTTCAGTATGCCACCATCATTGTCATCTGAATAAATGGACTCACTCCTATCTAATATTGACTCACCATCAAATAAAGTTCGCAGTTTTTATCGGCAATAAATGAGGGGCGGATCCAGGGTGGGGGCAGCGGGGCTGGAAGCCCCCTCAATGGAAATTGGCGCGAAGGGGCACTAGTTTTGCGCCGAAGGCGCATCTGGGCACCACAGGCGCCCTCAAACCCATGGAGGGCGCCTTCAAACCCATGGAGGGCGTCCCAAACCCATGGGGCGTCCCTAAACCCATTATGGGCGCCCCAAACCCATGTAGGGCCCCCCTAAACCCATGGTGGGCGCCCCTAAAAAACACGGAGGGCGCCCCCAAACCCATGGAGGGCACCCCAAACCCATGGAAGGCGCCCTCAAACTCATGGATAGTGCCCCGAAAACCATGGAAGGCGCCCCCCAAATCCGGGAAGTGCACCCCGATGCCCAAAAACATCCCGAACTTCAGAACTTTGGAAGGGCGCCCTCGAAACTCGGAAACGCGTCCTCGAACGCTTTTAGGCATACACTCCAAATCTGAGCTAGGAGGGCGCCCCCAAACCATATAGGGCGCCCCCAAACCCATGAAGGGAACCATTAATCCCAAGGAGGGTGCTCCCAATTCCGGGAGGGAGCCTTGATGCCCGAAAAGCACTCCATACTTCGGAAGGGCGCCCGAAGCTAGGAAGTGCGCCCTTAAACATGATGAGGTACACCCCGAATGTAAAGAGAGCGCCCCCAAACCAGGGGCAGATCCAGGATTTTTTAGGAGGGGGCCGCAGGTCAATTTAGGGGCGCCTTGGCGTCTGAGCGGCGCCCTGCCATTCTGATAGGGGCGCCAAAGTGGTCTGAGGGGCGCCCTGTAGCAAGGGCGGATGCTGCCGTCCCTTTTTTTAGGAGGAAACCGTTTTAAGCGAACCTTATCTACCCCAATTTCTAATTTATTCTCGGATTTGGGCCACTGTATTTTGCAACCTCAGGATTTCTCGTGATTTTATTTTGTTTAGCTTTTCGACATTTTGGGATATCGAGAAATGTCAGCTTGCAGTTTGTGTTGTTCTGACATTGCCTTACGCTGAGAAAAACAATGCCAACTGTCAGCTGTACCCAGGGGCGTCGCCGATATTTTTGTAGTGGGTGGTCGGTTGAAATTACGAAATAAATGTACCTCATTTTTATGCTTGTATTTAACCCTTTGCAGCATTTTGATTTTTTAATCTGGATTTTCATGTTATAGTAGGTACTTATTTACTATTTAGCGCCACGAAGCGGCGCGAAATTTGTACGACTTTGCCCGATAAAACCCAGAGGGGCGCCCTGTAATCCTGTAATCCTTTTTATGTTTAGCTTTGTATTGCTTTGTATTGTCTTTTTTTTTCTGAGGGCGCCCTGTAATCCTGAAAAGGGTACTATGCGGTCTGACGTGCACCCTGCATATCTGACAGGGGCGCTAAGTGGTCTTAGGGGTGCCCTGTAATCCTGACAGTGGCACTGAGTAGTATAGAGGGCGCCCTGTGCTCCTGACAGGGGCGCTGAGTAGGCTTAAGAGCGCCCTGTAATCCTGACAGAGACGCTGAGTGACATGAGAGGCGCCCTGTAATCCTGACAATGACGCCCTGCTGTCAGGATAGGGGCGCCCAAGTGGCCTTAGAGTGAGGGCACCCTGTTATCCAGATAGAGGCGCTTAGTAGTCCGACGGGCGCACTGTAATGTAATCTTGACAAGGGCGAACTGCAGTCAAGGTAGGGGGCCCCAAGTGGTCTGAGCGGCGCCCTGCAATCCTGACAAGGGCACTGAGTAATCTGAGGGAAGCCCTGTAATCCTGAAAAGGGCGCTATGTGGTCTCACGTGCGCCCTGCATATCTGACAGGGGCGCTATGTGGTCTGAGGAGCGCCCTGTAATCCTGACAGGGGGACTGAGTTGTCTGAGGGGAGCCCTGTGCTGTGCTCCTGACAGGGGCGCTGAGTAGGCTTATGAGCGCCCTGTAATCCTGAGAAGGGCGCCCTGCAGTCAGGATAGGGGCGCCCAAGTGGCCTGAGGGCACCATGTAACCCTGATATGGGCGCTTAGTAGTCTGACGGTCGCCCTGTAATCTTAACAAGGGCGCCCTGCAGTCAAGGTAGGGGTCCCCAAGTGGTCTGAGGGGCGCCCTGCAATCCTGACAAGGACACTGAGTGGTCTGATGGGCGCCCTGTTATTCTGATAGGGGTGCCAAAGTGGTCTGAGGGGCGCCCTGTAGTCAGCATAGGGACGGTGGGTGCTCCCGTGCTGTCATCGCCGGGCGCCGCCAGGCGCCCGGCGACGGACAGCCCGTGGGGGCGCACCCTTCTGGCGTCCTGGCGGGGGGGGGGCCGCGGCCCCTGCGCCCCCCGCTGGATCCGCCCCTGCTCCAAACTCATGGGTGCCTTCAAACCTGGAAAGCCCCTAAATCATGGCTTCTTAAAAAGGTTTAGGTGTGTTACAATTCAGGGCTTGCGGAGTCGGTCGGTTCTTCAGGTGACTCCGCTCCGACTCCGACTCCGACTCCGGAGCGACTCCGTCCGACTCCGACCCGGGACGACTCCGACATCATATTAGCTGAAGCTATTGTCAACAGTCACATGAAGTAACCACCCATAGCAATAATTCTCCCTTTTCAAGACTGGAGATAACTTATTTGAAAATATAGCAGTTTGTTGAAATAGATAGAAACCGTATGACCTTAGCTTTCGATTGTTTAGTTCTTGAAGCCCAAAAATCCCAATGCTGCACACATGAATATTAGCAATAATTAGATGATATCCTACATAATAAAGGGCAAATGGAACCGAGTTCGACCGTTATGGAATCAAAAACCCTTGTAATGGATACAAAACCCTATTCAATTTCTGAAAAAATCAGCATAATGACAGGGAAGGTTTTGGAAAAATAACATGACCTCTGGGTCACCGAATGACTTTGAACTAAGGTCAAATTTTGAAAGTGATGTTACCAGATCACCAACCTAGTATATGTTTCAAAGCGTCTAGACAAGACCAAAACACGATGGTGTTAAAATCATCGGCTTCTAATCCTTTTTAGATTAACAGTTATTCTGGAAAACAATTCCTACCAAACTCAAATTTTTTACACTTCGATGACCTGGGGCCTTAATTAATTGATTTGAGATCAATTTTGAGGGCACCAAATCAGATGACTGTTTTAATGAGCTTTCGATTGCTATTTCTGATTGTTTTAAGCTAACATGTTCACGAAAGCATACGGGGTTGATTCAAGCAAAGTAAAAAACTGTAATAAGTTGACCTTTGATGACCTGTAGCCGACCTCAATATTGAACTTAGCTAAAAATAGTCTCTGTAACTTCGATGTACATTTTAGCATGGAAAGAGTAATCTTTTGACGTGACTGGGGTATGCATTTTTTCAGGTTATGCTTAACTACGCACCACTTAAAAAATACATCAAGTGTGTCATTATTGCTAGCATTAGGTAATTAATTGCCCGGGCAACGCCGGGCATCCCAGCTAGTAGCTAATGAATGAGACCTTTAATCTTCGCCTGAAGAAGACTGCACTTCACCTTAAAACCATTTTTTACCAGATTGTTTTATCGTGATCGTTGCTAACTCCCGCCATTGACTGGTGGAAGGGGGGGGGGGTGCGAATATTGCCACTTGAAGGACAAACAATAACAATAGCTTCGACCAAAAATATATCAACGTGAATACTTTTGGTACCTTTCTCTTATATCATTTGCATGTTTATCTTCTGGGCAGAAGTAAAGGAATTTTGGTCGAACACTTTACGAGATATATCGAAGTTGGTGACGTCAATTCGCACGATTTTGACGAAAAAATGCTAATCTTCAACAGACCATACACCGCCCATACTTTGAGCAAAATGCAAAACAAGTTAGAAGATAGCAAATGGCTTGGGCTAAAAAAGGCTATCTCGTATTTGGAAACATTTTGAGTTTTTTTACCCCCCCCAAACAAAAATCAAAACTTACAACAAAATCAAAACCATTAAACGTATTATTTACAAAAACAAAGTATGTATTAGATAACAACATGTTCGTATAATATGTATTAGAGAACGCCCCTCCCCCATTTAAATAATATCAGCATTTTTGACTGACGTATGGCTCCTAAAGCAAGAGTAATTCATGATATATTTTGGAATTGGATTTTTGATTTTAATGACTAGCTACGAACCACTAAACGTCACCACTACATTGCGGATGCAAAAATTGTCTATAAACACGCATTTTTTATTTATCTTTCTAATTTTGATCTTATGAGACTGACCTTAAACTGAGCTAGACATCAACTTCACTTAATTGAGGTTAGGTGGTAAAATGACTATCACTAGTGAATTCCAGTGAAATAATATATAAGCATGTGAACGTCCGACTTTTGAAGATCTTTAGGACGCATAGTGACCTTTTTTGACCTGATGTGACCTTGGCAACAGTCTCGCTTTAGCTAACGCTGATGTGTACCTGCTATACCTTTCAGAGCACTTTCAGTGATAATGGTCGCAATCGAAGGCCTTGTATTTAAAGTAGGTATGGTCCATTCATTTAAGTACCTTGATTTTTACCTGCGACCTGACCGTGACCTGAGAGGAGACCTCAAATGGAAAATTTTGCGTTGCTTTAGATGCGTATTATTTGGAGCTTTCGAATACCGCCTTGTGCGTTTCCCTACGAGCATCGTTTGGAAGATAACCAGGGGGCGAATATCGCCCACCGTCAATGGGGTTCAGCTGAGACCCCAGTCAAATAGCGGGTTAAATTCCAGGCGATGGCAGTTGGGATCTGCATCCGACGCGGGTGACGACACACCTCAGGTTCTATTTTGCCCACCGTGAATTAAAATCATTTCTATTTTACCTTTATATTAAAATCATTGATGAAATCTAACCAAACTTAGTCGAAGGGGCATGCTTTCTATAGTCATCGCCACAGGTGGTTCACTTAAATCCACCTAAAAATACTTTGCCCATGCGCTGCCCATAACTGACACCCAGAGTCGGAGTCGGCAAAATTTTACCAATTCCGACTCCGACTCCGACTCCGGCAAAAATAACCGACTCCGACCGACTCCAACTGCAACTCCGGCTCCGACTCCGCATCCCTGGACTTACAATAATTAGTTATTTTTGCGCGACACTGCAATTTTTCCATAAACATGCCGCACCTCATGACAAATGGCCATGGCCACTGGTTGATCCAGGGGGGAAACTCCCTCTTCCCCAGGAACAAGGGGGGCATTTAACCCTATTCCCTGCGGGGGTCAGATTCTGCCCCCGGTAGTTTTTCGCCCGCCGCTTCTGAACCGTTACGTCTATCGTCTTGAAACTTTCGGACTTTTCCTAAATATGAATGACGCGTATTGCGTCACAATTTTGGAAAAATCGGCCCAGCAGAGGTTGCTCTAGGCTCATGTTTTTGGGAGGCCGTTACGAATGCGGTTTTGCGGCGCATGCTTCTGTGGTGCCAGAGGCTATGGTGATTGCATGGGATGGTCGCGTGACGGCCCCCTAGCGGCGAGCGAACTAGTTCCCGTTTCCGCCGTGAGGAGGCCAACAGGCTTTTAATCGGCGTTAACGGGAGAGAGTGAGTTCAGAACGGGGAGAACGGAGAAACTGCGGTCTCACTCCGACGCGCTTATTGACGGCTAGGTAATATGTGCTGAGGCGGAGGTCTCAAGATCGTGTTTTTTTGTTTTTTTGTTTTTTTGAAAAATCACATTAAAACACACAGAACACCAATTTTCGTGGCATATACACACGTATGACGTAAGTAATAATCATGTTTATTTCATACCAATTTGAAGGGGCGTCCAAACCGATAATTCTTGAGGGGGTCGGCTGAAATGACAAAAAAGTATATCCGTTTTGACTGCGTGTATTAAAGCATTTACAGCATTTCTAATGTGGATTTCCATGTTATAATACGTACTTGATGAGGCTAGGTATTTTAGGTATTTTAGGGGCCGATGTTCGCGTCATATTGTTTGCGTCACCTTTTTCGGAACTCGGCAAGCTAGCTAGCTTAACATGTAGCCAGCTTGAAAATTAACCCTCGCCTTACGGCTGACAGGCCTCTTTGATGTTTTTTGTAATCACTTTTTACTCATGCGGCGCATCTTGCTGAAATTTCAGTAGCTGAGTTGACAACAATTATACACATGCTGGCAAAATTTCACTGAAATTGGTTCAGTCATTTTGAAGATAATGACGTTTTAGTGACGATTATTGTTGGTGGAAAGATGGTAAATATTGCAAAAATCGTAGAAAATACAGTTTTGCAGCAAATTGCTAACAGAAAGCGACAAATATAAAAAAGGACATTTTAATGAGAAAAGGCAAACTCGGATTTCCGAAATTTTGGGTTTCTTACCCCTTAAAACTAAGAAAATGAAAAATCACTAAAAATCGAATTTTCCGAGGATTTTGAAAAAGCGTGATATAAGTAAGATGTATATTTATATATATATATATATATATATATATATTCGTATACTTCGGCAAAATATCTTCATTTATGCAGGTGTTGTTAA